>JADRCD010189804.1:0-16458 GCA_019843815.1 Montemys delectorum
AAAATGTAATTTCTCCCTAAAAAAAAAAAAAAAAAAAAAGATAGAAGCATGATGTCTTCAGTGCTGATTAAAGTGTAACCCACTCAACATACTACTGTAAAGGGAGGAAGAACACAGAAAGATCTGAGACAGAAAGAGTATCATTATGTCAGACACTACAAACAATATGCTATCATGCTTAAATGTTTATATTATAATTTTATTGCCAATTTCCACCAATATTAACAGGCACATAATTTGTCCCTGGGCATGCCTGGTGGCCTGAACTGGGTAATGCTTCTCTGAGTCACCGCTCACCTTTCCCTCCCACTCCCCAAGCCTACTGCACAGGAACATCCAGGTCAGATTCCTCCCCACCCTAATCTCCTGCTCACCAATCCTCTGGAGCATACCCAGCTGCCCTGAAACATTCACTGCCTCCTGAGTGCCATGTTTTAGCCCAAGGCTGCTCACACAAATTCTTCTGTGTGAGAAACATTCAGGTTAGGCCTGCCTTCCAGGAAACCTGCTATACTAAAAACATTCAGGGACAAACAGATGGCTAATGGCCAGCAAAAAGACACAATCAACAAAAGCAGGACAATATGGCACCTCTAGAGCACAGGTACCCTACTACAGGAAGCCCTGAACACCCTAGCATAACAAAAGCTCAAGAAAATGATATTAACTCCAATTTTATAAAGATGATAGAGGTCTTTAAAGAGGAAATGAATAAATTCCTTAAAGAAATACAGGAACATACAATTAAACAGGTGAAATAAATAAATAAAACTGAAATTCGAAATAGAAGCAATAAAGAAAAAACAAACTGAGGGAATACTGGAAATAGAAAACCTAGAGAAGGGAAAATTAGTTACAGATATAAACATCGCTAACAGAATGCAAGAGATGGAAGAGAGAATCTCAGGAGTAGATGATACAATAGAAGAAATTGATTCATCAGTCAAACAACATTAAATTTACAAATTCCTGACACAAAACATTCTGGAATTCTGGGATACTATGAAAAGATATAACCTTTAAATAATAGGAGTAGAAGAAGGTAAAGAATCCAAGCTCCAAGGCCCAGAAAATACTTTAAACAAAATCACAAGAAAATGTTCCCAACCTAAAGAAAGAGATAACTATAAACCTACAGAACACCAATTATATTTGGGAAAGAAACAAAAATATTCCCACCACTACTCAATAATCAAAACAGTAAATCTATAGAACAAAGAAAGAATATTAAAAGCTGCTAGAAAAAAAAAGCCAAGTAAGATACAAAACAGACCTATCAGAATTATATCCAACTTCTCAACAGAGACTCTGAAAGCTAGAAGAACCTGGAAAAAATGTCTTACAACCTCTAAGAGACCACAAATGCCAACCTAGATTACTATATCCAGTAAAACTGTCAATTGCCATAGATGTACAAAACAAGACATTCCAAAACAAAACTAAATTAAACAATATCTATCCACAAATCCAGACCTATGGAAAATACTAGAAGAAAAACTCCATCCCAAGGAGGTTAACTACACACAAGAAAACACAAATACTAAATAATTCTACAAGTGTCAAAACAAAATGAGGGAAGCCCACATGAACACACACACACACACACACACAGACATACACACAAACACACAAACACACGCACACCCCAACAACAACGTCACCACCACCAACAACAACATCATCAAAATTACAAGAATTAACAATCACTGGTCATTAATAGCTCTCAACATCAATAGACTCAATCCCCCAATAAAAAGACACAGGCTAACAGAAGGTGATATGGAGCCTGAAGAGGCCATCTCCTCTAGCCAGGTGGGACTTCCAATGAAGGGAGGGGGATGCCAACCCACCCACAAAACCTTCAACCCAAAATTTGGTCTTTGTCCAAGAAGTGCAGTAATAAAGATGGAGCAGAAATCAAGAGAACAACCAACTAATGACCAGCACAACTTGAGACCCACCACATGAGAGAGCCAACCACTAACAGTATTAATGATACTTGCTCTGCTGTGCTTGCTGACAAGAGTCTAGTATAACTGTCATTTGGGAGGCTTCATCCAGTAACTGATGGAAACAGATGCAGAGACCCACAGTCAAATTATAGCCAGAGCTCAGAGAGTCTTGTGGAAGTGTTGGAGGAAGGATTGGGGGAGCTGGAAGAATCAAGGACCACCATGGAAGACTTACAGAGTCAACTAACCTGGGGCATTGGGGGATGCACAAAGTTTGAACCACCAATTAAAGAACATGCATGGGCTGGACCTTGGCCTCCTATGCAAATGTAGCAGATGTGCAGCTTGTTCTCCATTTGGGTCCACTAACTATTAGAGCAAGGGCCATCTATGACTCTGTTGCCTACCTTTGGATCCTTTTCCCACACTCTCAAATTTGATTTTAAAAGAGACAAAGTTCTTATAGAAGTAAGATTAATAGATACCTTTTGTGATAAATAACCTTGTGTATTAACCAGTGTGGATTGAGAGATGCCTAGAAATTTTATTAAGCACACCTCTTGGTATTTCTGAAAATGTTACACATTTTGATAATGTTTTATAATGAGAATCCATCCATGTAGCAATGTTCAGATCACGATATAAACAATTCTGCCATTTCAGAAACCTTTTACCTTGACCTGTGAAGTCTGTCTTTATAAATGTTATATCAGGTTGTGGGTCAAAAGGAATAACTCCCATTCTGAACATAGACTGTTCCACCCAATAATATGGAGCCTTGAATGAAATGTAAATCTGGGAGAAGGGGTGTTAGCAACTTCTATAGCTGATACATTTTTGTTGCTGTCATTGCCAAAGGACATTTGGCACCAGATTCAGCCTTTGAACTTGGCCTTGAATGAACAACTCTCTAAAAGGTTCTCAGACCTTTAGCTTTCCCCCAGAACTCCACCATTGGTCTCTTGTTCTGATGGTTTCTGCTTTTTAGACTGGCAGCTCATGGTTTCTCAGATTTACAGACTATAGATTATTATGGAACTCTTCTCTTATAAGGCAAACTAATTATACACTCTGGCTGTGTGTTACATACTTACAAGTAACATATTATTGGTTCTGTTGGTCATATTGGTTCTCTTCCTCTGGATTGGCCTAATATACCTTTAATAAAGACAGATTTCTCAGGTTAAGATAGGACAGCTTCTAAAATGGAAGAAATGTTTATTCCTTGATCTCAGTCTCATGTCTTCGGTTACTCAGATGTGTTCTACTTATAAAATATTGTCAAGCTGCAGAGTTGGATTTCTACATTTTACTGTATAAATTCCCTATAGACAAATCTCCAAATTTTAAAATTATTTCAACAAATGATAAGAACCATTAGTTTCTCCTGGTTCTATATATCTTATTTAGTTTCCATTATTTAATTTTTGGAGGGAAAAAGTGATACATTTTGTAATGCTCAACTTGTGTTTGTAGAAAAACAAAAAAGGAGGCTACTGGCTAAGAGTTATTTCTAAGCAGCTTTGATTTCCAGGAATTTTGTTTTCTCTTGTTACACAAATGACACATATTTATCTTATAGAGGGCAGGTGACTCAGTGGCAAGGGTCTACCAGTTGGCTTTTCAATAAAGTATTTGTTCCAATCAACACTGCTGAGCACTGTAGCCAGGCTTCCAGAACACCACTAATGTCAGTGAATAAGAGCAATAAAATAAATGTGTGAAGAGAATCATTGTGTCATGTTATAGAAACACAAATAAAAACCATAAGTTATCCAAGAAAGACAGATCTGATGTAGAGCTTAAAAAAACTGTCTCCTGAAAGGAAATGTTGTCTAAACTGGTATTCAAAGATAGCTGAGAAATTTCTTTAAAGAAATTGTCCAATAGCAACTGACATTTAAATGTCTACTGCTTGCTGTGCCTTTCATAAGCATGCATGCTATAAACTATTACATTTCAATATTCTTAAAATGTAAAAACCTATGCTGACAGTTCTACTTTACAGATGAGGAAATAGCAAAAGATAAAATAAATTTCCCAGTCTCAAAGGACAGATGCAATGACAGAAGTGTGAACATGAATTCTGGAGGGGTGTGTTCCTCACTGCTGTGTAGCCATAGTAATGAAAACACTTCCAGATTTGGGAATGTGGTCTCTTCTGAAGACAGGGTTCATCCATGCAATCTGAGTATGGCAGAGATGGACAGGTATGGCACTGCTGTAGTAGCAGGAACCATATAGATTCAACTGGACACAAGTAAGAAAACATTGAAACAGTTTAGGCAGCAGTTCTCAACTTATAGGTCAATATGTCTTTGGGAGTTGAATGATCCTCCTAAGAGCTCCCCTAAGATTATTGGTAAACACAGATATTTACATTGTGAGTCATAACAGTAACATAATTGCAGTTATGAAGTAGTCACAAAAAATAATTTTTATGGTTGGGGGTCACCATAGCATAAGAAAGTGTATTAAAGGGTCACAGCTCTAGGAAAGTTGAGAATCACTGCTTTAAGTATAATTGAGTAATTTTAGTCAAGTTTTATTTTAGAAAAACCATGTCACCAATAGTTAGCACAGAAGGTAATGAATGACACAAAGTGGGAACCCACAGTAATAGAGAAAGCAAGAAATGACGAAAAGCTAATCAATTAAGTAGTGAGTGTAGGAAGTCAAGAGGGGCATAGTCTAAAGACGTGACTCTCCAGGGCAGGCCCCATGCCAAGTAACTGACTGACACAAAATGAACTTTATGGATTTTTATTTGCTTATTTGTTTGTTTCTTTTCTTTTCCTCATGACATTCTTTTGTCTTATTGGTCTTTTGCTCATTTACTTTGCTTTTCAGTTTTGCATTTTTGTATTTTAAAATATAGTGTGAGAGAGCAGAAGAATGTGAAGTTTGGTGGGTAGCTTCTATGAAGAAGGGGAGGGGAAATATTCAAAATATATTGTAAAGGAATTAATAAAAAAGTAAGCAGTACACACACGTACGCACACACACATGTATATGTGTGTGTACATGTATGTGTGCATGTGTGTGTGTGTGTGTGTGTGTGTGTGTGGAGAGGGAGAGAGAGAGAGAGAGAGAGAGAGAGAGAGAGAGAGAGAGAGAGAAATCAGCATCATGTGAAACTGTCTGACACTACCAGTCTTCTCATCTTTGACTTTAAACACTTCAATCAGAAACTCTGAGCTCAAGTGTGTATGTCATAAACTGCCAAGGTACTACAGATGCAGGTCATGATTCAGAACAATTAAAGGAAAATACAGAATCTGATTTGGTTTTGCACTTCTCCTTAGATTTATGCATACTGTATACATGAGGTATTCCTTCCTTCAATACTCTATACTCTGAGTGTGTAACTAATACCTGAGCCTATCTCCAGGTAAATATTTGCCTGGATCTTTTCTCACGCTTGTAAATGTGCATGGGAACTAACCTGTGTCCTAATTTAACCTCATGATGTTTGTATTCCACCAAGCAAGTGCAAGCAGGACAAGTGGCACATCTACTAAATGCTTATTTCTGAAATGCTTCAGATAATGGTTTCAGAGTGAGTGATTCAGTCCCTAATAATAACACTGTATTACCTCATGAATCCAATTTAGTATGAATTTGTAGGAATGATCAAGTAGTTTCATACTTGTCAGTGCAGAGACTTAAAAACCAAACAAACCAGAGTAGAAGAGAGCCAAAGCTCAGCTATAGGTAGCTTCATTTTCTACCTGTCTGCTTCCATTGACAAATCCATCTTTCAATGCTTAGACCTAACCCTCTTCTATTCTCTGCTAGGCTCATAACACCTTCTCCTTTTAAAGCATATAAACATAACTATCCGTACACATTGTCACTGTTGGTGAAAATTTTAGACGCCACCTGACATTTGGGGCATAAACTCTGTTTGTCTTCCCATAGGCTTTGCTATAAGACTCAAACTCCTAAACAAGATTTATTCTAGAATGACAAAATAGTTTATTATTCTCTTCAAGTAATTTGAGAATGAAAATGGGAACTAGTGGCAATTATAGAAGGATAATTAGGTAAGTTGAGACTGCTCCAGGTATATGGGGATACATACAAGCCACCTTCTCCACATGGCAGTTAGTAACTGACTCCTAGTTACATGTTAGCATTGCACTAATGAACACAATTAATGCCACATTCTGGGTGTTCCTCAAAGGTCCTTATACTGAATTTCTAGTTCTGCAGTGTGAAGGTGATAGAACCTTCAAGAGGAACCATCTAGTGGAAAAGAGATATAGGGTTCCATTCTCATGGTTGCAGTGATGTTGACTCATAGGATTGGGTCCAATCTTGTGGATGTGGATTAGTTCCTACAACAGCAGGCTGTTGGTGAAAGAATAAACTTCCCCATCTTTTCATTTCTTCTCCAGGATGTTAGATGTGTTCATGGTACCCTCCTCAGAACTGAGAAGATGCCAGCCTCATGTTCTTGGACCTTGTGGTGGTTTGAATGAGAAGTGTCCTCCATAAGTTCATGTATTTGGTCCTTGGTTGGTGCTATTGTTTGGGAGGGTTATGGAAACTTTAGGAGGTGGAGCCTTGGTCAGAGAAGTCCTTCAACGGAAGCAAGTTTTAAGGTTGTCTAGCATCTCTTCACTTCCTAGTTGTTTCTTTCTCTCTTCCTCCCTCTCTCCTATCTCTACTCTGTGTGTGTATATTTGTGTGTCTGTCTGTGTGTGTCTGAGTCTGTCTGTCTGTGCCTGTTCTATCTGTGTCTGCCTGTTCAGTCAGTGTTTGTCTGTGTGTGTGTTTCTTTCTTTCGTGGGGATGGAAATGTGATCAGAGAACTTCCTGTTTTGCTGCCCCGTCCTTCCTACCATGATGACTCTATCTTTCTAAAACCATACATCTCCTGCTCCCCTAAACTACTGGTCATAGAATTTTATCAAAGCAAGAGAAATATGTTAATACAAACCTAGAACAGAAAAATATATACATTTGTTTTTGTTATAGATTATCTAGCATCAATTATTTTGTTACAACAACATCATATGCTAAGGGAGTTGCATCACTGTGAATCAGCCCAAAGGCCTCCTGTGTTTCATTGCTACTTCTATTTTAGAAATGAGAAAGCATGAAGAAATTAAGTGATTTTCATAACTTTCACAAACATTAAAGAGTCAAAGTCAAAAGCCAAATCTTGATTTGTTTGGCTTCTGCTTCTAACGTTTTCATCGGGTGGGGAATTTCCTTACAAACAAATAAATATCTATATGCAAAGGTGGCCTATACCAGTCTCCATGTTAACCCAAATGTTTTCCATTTGCTTTTGCAAAACTTTTTAATGTGGGATCGGAAATGTGGTTTCCTCCATCTTTCATTTACTTTGAAACATATTATGTGAAGAAATGTCTTAACTGTTCTTTATGAAACACAAAATTTAAACCAAAGATATTGAGTGCTTTCACATATAAATCATCTGCAAACACTAAATGTTCACCTTCAGTTTTTAATTAAAGGCCAAAAGATACTTAGGAATTAAGTCATAAGAGAAGAAGCAATGAGCATCATTTATAGTAAATTTTGCTTCTGTGAGTCAGTAGGTACAGAAAAATCAAAGGATAACCATGAAACCCAAGCCTGATTCATTGAATTGAAGAGTACACTTTGAATTCCAGAAGTAGATGCTACAGAGCACCAATTCTATGAATAACCTGAGTTATTACACCATGACATCTCAAGTACCTGCTAAGTACCAAATTGCAGTATGACTTTATGAGGTTATAGCCAACCTCACTCATTTTCCATTTCCGCAGGAAGCTATCAGGCAGCCATCAGCTCTTTCTACTGTCTAGTAACTAGGTTATTTCCTCTAAGTCAGAAGAACAAATAACCAAGAAAAAAATATGCAGCTTAAATACTAACCATAGAAGAAAGACCATTGTCTTTCACCTACCACAAGTACAGAACTTGTTCCCACAAAGATGCTTCCTGAACAGACAAGATAAATGAAAGCTTAATGCTGAACCCATCTTTTATATTCCTGAAGCTTCTGCTTGTGATCGTAGTCAAAATAATGTCCTGATCGCTTTCTACCTGTATTCTCACTACTGAAATCCTTATAGTGTCAGTAAGCTAAGAAGAATAACTAGGTGTGTATATTATTCTCCTTCAGCCACTACCGTAGAACATCACAGGCACGGGCTTAAACAATGGACATTTGTTTCTCATAATTCTGATGCATGGAAGTCCAATATGGAAGGCACAGTGTTTGGTTTGTAGTGGGAGCCTTCTTCCTAATATATATAACCACTTTGCCCCTGTGTTCTTGCTTTGTAGCCAAGACATAAAATACATTCCCCCTTTATCTCTTCATTTAAGGGTACGAGCCTTAGCAAAAGACCTTGTCTTAGTCTCCCTTAAATCTAACTACTTTACAAAGATCTCACCTTCAGTTGCCATCACATCAGGGGCTTGACTCTTCTATGTATGAATTTGGCAGGAGTGGGCACTATAAGGGGGTCCCAAGCAGGATTATCAAATCAACCCTTTTACTTGAGTATGAAACTACCCACCCAAATCACACACTCTCTCATATTAGACATGTTGTAAACCTCACTGGCATGATAAAGTAAAGTTGCCTGATATGGAATTTATCATATTGCTTGGTTTATAAACCTAAAACAGGCCCTCTATCCTAGTCCTTATTTCAGTAAAGGAAAAATTCGGATTATATTACATTTTTATAGTAAAACATGGATCAACTGACACTCATTCACTTTCCAACACATATTGTTAATTTTGCAGACATAAGTTCTGAACATTTAGATACTTTGAGGGTATATTTCTTCCTTAAAATTTTGTGTATGTCTGTGTGTGTATGTGTACATGAGCATGCACATGTTCGTGAATGTGTGCATGTCTATGCATGCACATAACCATGTTTGTGTGTGTGTATGTGTGTGCACATGTGTGTGTATGTGTGTATGTGTGTGTGTATGTGTGTGTGTATGTATGTATGTGTGTGTGTGTGTGTGTGTGTGTGTGTATTAAAAATGAAACTAGTGACAGTGTTTTCTCTATAAAGGAACCTAGATGTGGCTATCATTCCACACACAATTCTCCAATGCTCAAGCCACAGTGAGGCACGAGTCTGACTCTCATGCAACACATCCTCCACAACACATACTTCTACTCCAGAAGGCTACATGTGACTCACCAATAGTCAAAGATAAGGTCACTGCAAGAAAAAAGAAACAACTAAATAAGCCTCATATCCTTAAAGAAAGGACACAGACATCAGGAGAAATTCAAAGGGGTCAGTCATGAGATATGGAGACACCCGGCTGGAAATCACAGAAAACTGACTAATCAAGAAAAACAGCAGAAGAGTTCCCAGGGCTGGTTCATTTGCAAGCCACAAATAAAAGTGCCTGTTTTCTCTAACAGCAATTATTCCTGTGTGATCAGTAGGCCACAAGCAGAGTTCCAGCTCTCTCTCCACTCAGACAAGACAGGGTCAGGTCAGAGAAGAAGCACATGTTTTCTCTCTGAGTTCTTCCATAAGGATAGGAAGTTCTATACCCTAAATTATTCTTACATCTCAGAAGCCAGCCTACTCTCCCTAAAACAAATGACTGCAAGAGGCAATGGCATTAGTCTGAGTTGCCTAGGATAATCAGGTTTTTATAGGAGAACGGTGGAGAGTCGGGACTCAACTAACATGGAAAGAGCGAATCCTGTATCTCCGGCATCGGTCACTTTAGTCTGTCCACTTAACAGTTAACATTAGTGGCTAATCCAAGAATATATTCTTCATCATAAACCTAGGGTCACTCCTCATTCCCATCAAATGTCTCTCTCCTTTCTAATATGTACCTGGAGACTACTAGACAGGAAAGAGTGAATAAAATACATCTGGAATATTATCTATTGCATCTGCATGTTGGGATAAGAAGACAAAGATCATTTAATTCAATTATGTAAATCCTCCACAAATGGATGGGGTGGACAAATAAATCACAGGACTACTCCAATATTGCTCCTTGCCAATCAATGCAAAGGGACAAACAGGGAGCAGTGACTTTCATACAATTTCAGCAAGATGTTGTCTGAGCAGCCTGTGTGGAGCTCTAAATTAGATGTGCTTTGCCAACAGGAGAGAATCATTTTGCTCTCTTTTTTCCACCTTTTGACATCCCTTTTACTGCAAACGTTTATGTAGCATATACACAGCTATTTAAGAAGTGTTGGCTACGATCTTTATATTAATCAGATGAGAACCACAGAAGAATGCTAAGATAGATCCTGTGCTCATCTCACATGAAGAAAGACTATTGCATCATCATCAGGCCCCTGGAGTGTGATCCACAGATGGATCACATGAATTAATTTTAAGTTTTATCACTCTTCCATTGTTTTAGCTGTTGCCACACCCACTCGTCTACTCCAGTAAAGTCTGTGTGTCAGGCAGAGGCTTAGGACTTCAAAGGGAATTTGCCTCCTGGGTATTCAGTCAGTCGCTGGCATCTCCTAACTCAGATGTGTTCCAGATTAGTCTTTCCAATGCTCAACATGCCTTCTTATTCTGGCATAAAGGTGCCCCAAGAAATGATTCCTAAATAGTTAAAACTAAGATTAAACATTGTTCCCTGACCAGCACAGTGTTCCGATATATCCTAATTTATTACCAAGCTGTTGTTAGCTTGGAATATCTCACAAGGAAGCTGCCTTATAAGACAGGGTGTCCTCAGGGTTAGGAATAGAGGTCAGGCACTATTGCTAACTGTAAACATAGAATTCTCAGAGCAGTACCACAGAAGACAGAATTGTTTTACCTACCAGAGAGTAATTGAAGGGCTTCCCTCATTTAAGGGCATTCTCAGGAACTGTTAGAATGGGACTTCCTGGTGCTTGCCTTGAACAGACACAGAGAATTAACTTGGGACTACCAAGATAGCCCCAGTGGGAAAGGCAACACTGCTCTTCCACTTTGCACCTGGATGCCTGTTCTTACCGACCTTGATGTGACCGTACACTTGCCTATGTGACTTTTGTCATTTGCCCTGTTTTCTGTATACTATATAAGCCTAGGTTTCACTTTGTGCAAACACATTCAGATTTGGGATTCGAGCATTCGAGACAGAGCGTTTGAGCTTCCAGCCTCATGTGGTCTGCAGCACCTCCCCCCCACCCCAGGGCCCAGAGTACTCAGGCCCAGGGGGCGCAGTGCCTGTCCAGAAGTGGATGGCTGCTTTAGGCCCAGTGTGTTTTAGGTGGCCTCAGATGTACCTCGACCGCTGAGCTGCCAGATTTTTCATTTCTCTTTTGTAATGACTGTAAAAGTCTGATGCCATTTTTGAGAAATACACTCAGACTCAGCACTTCCTTGTGTCGCCTCTGTTTGTCATCCACCCACCTGACTAGAACTCTACTCTTCCCGTAGAACAAGAGGTCCCTGCATCAACCCAGTCCATGGCAAGCTGTGATAAATCAGGACAAGCTGAAACAGAAAAATGACCCAGGTTCCCATATTCTGTACTATGGAACTGAGGATTTTGCCTCTAATTCAGCTTCCTTAGCAGAACAATCTAATATTCTCATATTGCTTACTCCTCAATGAAGCAAGAGTAGCAGCATCTACCCTGAAGGCTTAATGCACAAAACATTCAGCAAGTGCCTGCTAGGTGTGGCGCATTTGGACCTGGTGTCTACATAAACAGACATATACATACTACGGATTCACACTTTACATTCTCGTTGTTGGACCAAGGAATCTGAACCTAAACACACAGGTCACATTACTTTTGCTGTTACAACCATGCAAAGCAAATGTTTTAAATGGGTAAAAATTCAAACCACAAAGTCCAAAAGGTAAGTTTCTTGTAATGAATAGTTTTCTGCGTTAATGACCACTTCTTGGAAAACCCAACTAAAATCTCTCTTCAGGCCAAAACCATATATTATACATTCTATTGTACCTGATATGTGTTATTAAACTTGAGACCCTCTATGGGCAGTGGTTCTCAAACTGTGGTCTCCACCCCTGTGGGGGTCAAAAGACCCTTTCACAGGGAGCACATATCAGATATCCTGCATATCAGATATTTACATCATGATTCATAACAGTAACAAAATTACAGTTACAAAGTAGCAATGAAATAATTTTATGGCTGGGGGTCACCACAACATGAAGAACTATATTAAAGGGTTGCAGCATTAAGAATGTTGAGAACCACTGCTCTATGGTGTTAAGCACTGATTGTACTGGAATGCTGAGGCAACACTAGCTGATGAATAAGGGTAAAGCAAACTCTCTGTATTTACCTTGGTATCTAGCTATCTAGCCTCAGAATCAATTATTCTCACCAATGGCCCTAAAAATTCCCAACAATTTCTCCAGACTGTTATCATAATACTCAAGTATTTTATCTTTATTTGCAGATTAATCCACTCTGGGTTAAAAATGTATCATTCCACATATGTCTGGCTGATCTTTTTCTTTTTTTCTTTTTTTTTTCAGAAAAATTTCACATGTAATTGATTAAAATGGTAAATAGGCAGAAAAATAGAACATGATCAAAACTTTTTTTTCTTTTATTTTTCTTTGGGAAAAAAATAAAATAAAAACAAAAACAAAAACAAAAAAACCCTGTTTCCTCCCCCCTCCCCTTACTCACCAACCCTCTCCCATTCCCTGGCCCTGGCATTCTCCTACACTGGGGCATAAAACCTTCACAGGACCAAGGGCCTCTCTTCCCATTGATGACTGACTAGGCAATCCTCTGCTACACATGCTGCTGGAGCCATGAGTCTCACCACGTGTGCTCTTTGATTGATGGTTTAGTCCCTGGGAGCTCTGAAGGTACTAGTTAGTTCATATTATTGTTCATCCTATGGGGCTGCAAACCCTTCAGCTCCTTGGGTCCTCTCTCTAGCTCCTTCATTGGGAACCCTGTGCTCAGTCCAATGGATGAATGTGAGCCTCTACTTCTGTATTAGTTGGGTACTGTCAGAGCCTCTTAGGAGACAGCTATATCAGGCTCCTATCAGCCAGCACTTGCTGACATCCATAATAGTGTCTGGATTTGATAATCAAATATGGAAAGGATTCCCAGGTGAAGCAGTCTCCGGATTGTCCTTCTTTCAGTCTCTGCTCCATAGTTTGTCTCTGCAACTCCTTAGATGGGTATTTTGTTCCCCCTTATAAGAAGAAATGAAGTATCCACACTTTGGTCTTCCTTCTTCTTAAGTTTCTTGTGGTCTGTGAATTGTATTTTGGGTATTCTGAGCTTCTGGGCTAATAACCACTTATCAAAGAATGCATACCATGTGTGATCTTTTGTGATTGGGTTACCTCACTCAGGATGATACTCTCCAGATCCATCCATTTCCCTAAGAATTTCATAAACTCATTGTTTTTAATAGCTGAGTAGTACTCCATTGTGTAGATGTACCACAGTTTCTGTATCCATTCCTCTGTTGAGGGACATCTGGGTTGTTTCCAGTTTCTGGCTATTATAAATAAGGCTGCTATGAACATAGTGGAGCATGTGTCCTTATTACATGTTGGAGCATCTTCTGGATATATGCCCAGGAATGGTATAGCTGGGTCCTCTGATAGTACTATGTCCAATTTCTGGAGGAACCGCCAAACTGATTTCCAGAGTGGTTGTACCAGCTTGCAATTCTACCAGCAGTGAAGTAGTGTTCCTCTTTCTCCACAACCTCGACAGCATCTGCTGTCACCTGAGTCTTTTATCCTAGCCATTTTGACTGGTGTGAGGTGGAATCTCAGGTTGTTTTAATTTGCATTTCCCTGATGATGTTGAACATTTCTTTAGGTGCGTCTCAACCTTTCAGCATTCCTCAGTTGAGAATTCTTTGTTTAGCTCATCTTTTTCATTTGCTGTTTAACATCTATCTACCTGTCTGTCTGTCTGTCTGCCAGTCTATGTACCTATCTACCTATATACCTATCTAGCTAGCTAGCTAGCTATCATCTGTCTTTCATCTAACTATTGTGTTGAAATTGAAATCCATTTTATCAGTAAAAGAGTGATTTGTTAGAACTGCATCTAATTTACAATTATTGAGATGATATTTTTCCACCATTTTTACAGAATCTACCTAATCCTTTAAGATGATGACACTTTCAAAATAGTCTCTGGCAGATCAGAATATGAAAGGCAAAATAAATTACAATATTGAATAGCAAGAAACCTCAGTTTTCTTCTTAGGAAAAAAAAAAAAAACCTTAGCGGGGCCTGGTAGCTCATGCATTTAATCCCAGCACTCAGGCAGGAGATACAGGTGGATCTCTGTGAGTTCCAATAAGAGGGCACGCTTCTTCACCTAGGAGCTGCCCTCCCACAAGCCAAGAACTCATTCCCCCTAGGCCTTGGGTTAGATCCAGCCTGTGGGCCCCTACTCCATTCTCAGCTCTTCCATGGCATCCAGGGGCGCCTGGGTGCCCCAAAGCCCAGAGAACCAGACGTCCCTGGCCTCTTTTCAGGCTCGAGGACCCCCGAGCTAGCTCTGGCTGTCCCTGGGACCTTCGGAGGAGTATCCTGCAACTTCCCATAGCCCAACACCCTCCCGGCCTGGCAAAGGCCTGGGGTAAGTACAGTCAAAACCCCCATGTCCTGCCTCCCCGAGTGGCCCGAGCCCTGTGGCGGAGCCGACACAGGACCCCACTAACCCTACAGGGAATCATGATTCTCTAGTGGGTTTACATGTTCCAACCTAGTCCATGCTCACAAAAAGAAAAGACAGTGAAAGCAGCCAGAGTAAGGGGGATGGAGGGCTTCTACATTTAAATGTAGCCACTTGGCTGTACTTTGCTTTAGAAAACAGGCATGGCAATAAGAGTTCTGAGCAGTACTGATGGTCCTATGGCTTTACAATTTATCCCTGAGTGGCCTGCGCATTAAACAAATATGAACTTCAGATGACACTTTAACAATTGACTTTGAATTATCTGCAAGTGTATTTGAGATATGGGATTTAGGGGGGAAGGTTTCAAAATATATGAAATGTACTACATACTAAGGTATAAACATTGAAGGTTACTGATATAGTATTAATCCTTGAGAAGCAAGAATTATGAATACTTCTGACTTCAAGTTCTGAGTGTGAGGAACACTTTTGTGGGCAAGATTTTCAAGGCATCCCCTGAAGATTCTATTGTCTGATTATTTAATCAAACAATATGCATATAGAGATATCACAGGGTTTTTTTTTTATAAATATAATTGATTATAGTAACCAGGAAAGAGGGAGAATATTCCATTTTATCCAGCTAGGCCCAATCTAATTGTTTGACTGCTTAAAAAGAAATTGTGTAGCTGAAGACTAAGGAGAACTATGGCAGAATAGACAAGTAAGAAGACAGTGGGGAGAAGATGCTATGGTCTTTAAAATATAAATATGACCTCCAGGTGACAGGCAATAAGGCAAACAAGAGCCCTGCTGAAAGTTAAAATCTGCCAGCATTCTGAATGATGTTGGAGGCAGACTGTCCCAAATCCTCCCGGGAAAAACCCAGGCCAGCTAGAGCCTTGAATTTAGCCTTGTGGGAGAGGTCTGGAACTGTGTCCAGCCAAGACTGCAGATGCTTGGCATTCATAACTGTGAGATAATAAGTCCATGTGGCTTTAAGCTGCTTAATTTGTGATCATTTGTTAGGGCAGCAAGAACACTAATCTGGTACATTAAAAAAAAAGTCTTATCTGAGACTCCTTTTTTCCCCAACCCTTCTACAACAGCAAAGGTCGTTTTCATCGGATCCCCAAGAGGGGGGAAATTGTCCTATGCTTTACAAATGCATCTTAAAAGTTTCACCCAGCCAAGGAAAAGTTAGTCAGATTAGTATCTCCCTCGAAATAAGGGGAGTTTTTTAGTTGATAATAACCTCCCTCTCTCTTTCTGGCAGGCACATGCAATACTGCACATGTGGATGTCAAAGGGCAATTTGCTGGAGTCAGTTTTCTCCTACCATGTTGCATCCAAGAATCTAACTCAGGTTGTCAGATTTGGAGGCAAGCATCATTACATAGTGACCCATCTTGCTGGCTCTAAAACTTGGAATTTTTTTTTTAAAAAAAGAGAAGTAAGGATGTAATTAGGTTAAAAATTGCCTAGAACTGAATTCTGATTCTGTCGTTTACAGTTTATATGATTTTGTGCTGCCTTGCCCTTTCAGGCTTTATTCCTAGGCTCTTCTGGTCATGGCTTCATGGTCTCTATGTATATAAATGAAGAAAATGGCCTACATTGTAAGTATCAGGAGTGTTTTGGAATATGAATCCCATGTTTATAAAATATTTTGAAAATATTTTAAAGAATAATAATGACTAAATTTGTCATTTTGTCACAATAAAAGCAACTTACATTTATTATAAAACAATAGAAAATCAATTAGAGTGAATATCTCTCTGGCATTTGAATATGCAAGAATAGACACATGCATGCACCACCTACACACCACTGAGAGAGAGAGAGAGAGAGAGAGAGAGAGAGAGAGAGAGAGAGAGAG
>JADRCD010189804.1:17862-27925 GCA_019843815.1 Montemys delectorum
AAGAGAGAGAGAGAGAGAGAGAGAGAGGAGAGAGAGAGAGAGAGAGAGAGAGAGAGAGAGAGAGAGAGAGAGAGATAAGGATGTCAGAAGACAAATTGAAAGAGGGGTCTCTTTCCTTCCTCATATGAGTTCTAGGAATCAACCGTGAATGACTTAACAGCAAGTTTCTTTACCCACTAAGTACTGTTGCCTATCTCAATTATGTAATTTCAGTGTCGTTTAGTTTGGTTTTTCCAAACAGAAGTGGCATTACGAGAACAAGGCAGTAGATGTATTGCTTTTCACACCACTAGAGCTTTGCAATGTTCAGTCAAAATACATGAAATCTATAGCATGATCCCCATACTCATACTTTTGTTATTGTGCTCAGCACGTACTCGAGTAAAGTGAAATTTTTAAAAATATAAATTTTATTTTTATTTACATATATTATTATATTTCTTTAAGACTTACCTCTATTTATCTACTATTTTTCTATTTTTATGTAAGTATAAAAAATAAAGTATTGGAATAATGCCTACCTTTAAGAAATTAGTGTTACTTTAACAGAAAGATGAGATGGTTTTAGTGCTCTTTCTGATATCTAGGATTCAATTTAGTAACATGTTAAGCTCACCTTAGCTTATCAAGACAGAGGGACTCTTATTACACCTTCTGGTGTCGATAAAGACAGACAATTTTACTCTCGGGGCTCCATGTCCGGGTGTTAGCCATCTTCCCCCTTAACAATTCAACAAACACATGTGGCATTATCTGATAAGTCATGCTTTACTATATTTTATTGTTTCAGCCTTTTTTTTTTTTCATTTACTGTCAACAGTCAAAGTCTGAGTTTAGTTCAGTATCTGAAATTATATCTGTAAGGAAAAGTTTCAAACACGTTAAAATAATTTCATACAATGGTACACGACGTATTTTGAGGAAGGAAACTCACATAGACAGCAGTCTTCTTGGTCCACATCCCAGGCTGAGTCAATGAAACACTTCATCAAATTGTTCCTTGCTCAGATGTGCTTTGTCCCTCCCTGGTCGATGTGAATTTCAGTCCAAGTTGGTGGTTGGTGAGAATGCATCTGAGAAGCCTGTGTTCCCTGTGCCCCTGATTTTTGGCCTCCTTCTCCTAGAGCTTTGCAGGTGAGCTATCACACGGAATTTCTAATACTGGAGACTTATTATCTCTTAGTTCCCAAGGAGAAAGCCTTAGTGCTGTGTCTAGACTCAGCATCCTAGAAATTTAGTGTCTTCACTAGAGTGACTGAAACATTCCATCTAACCAGGGATAGACTAAAGTGCTTGGAACAAATCAACAGTCTCAGAAGGCCACTCTTGCTCACACAGCTCTGCAGATGATTCTATGAGTCCTCAGCCAAGGAGTCCATCCATTTTATTTTCTCAACGGGGGCTCAAAAAACCATTTTCACACATGTTCTTTAATAGATATAAGACCCAGGATGAAGCACAGCGTTCTTTCTTTGCCTGTAACAAGGTATCGATATGCTCCCAGGTTTCAGACTGGATCGCTTGGGGAAGGAGAAAGGCCATAAAGGATGCAGCAGTCCAGAGTGCTGGGAGCTGAGTGAGACATCAACAACTTAGCAACTCTTCTCGCTGAGACACAGGACAAGAACAACTACCCCATTCCCCACTCCCCACTGCCACACACACACACACACACACACACACACACACACACACACCTGTTCCTGTAATCTCACATATCAGAGACATTTGAGATGATAAAAGTCTCTTCTGAGGACACCCATTCCACCCCCAAGCTCTCAACAGCTTAGAGTTCCCCAACTGTGATGTCCACAATTCATCTCTCAGAGACAAAGTCCACTACCGTTGGACAAGTTAAAGAATGACTCTAGTTATGTAGGAGATCAAAGCCAAATTATCATGTTAAGTGACGAGCAAGACTTAGAGAAGGGAGAAGGAGGATGCTGGATACATGCCTGGGATGTGTTTTTCATATGCCTGCGAAGGTTTAGAAACTTGTTCTCTCTTAGTTTCCAGATATAAACCCTTACAGTAGTGTCTAAATTGAGCAACATAGAAAGCATGGCTTTGCATAACTGATTGGGAAAGTTAGTCAGGAAAATATTAATAGAAACACTGCAGGAAATTGTCTTCTGACTGCAGGTATGCCATTGCGTGTATGTGTGTGTGCGTGTGCACACATGCACGTGCACACACACACACACGCACACGCATGCACACACACTCACACACAGAGAAAGAGAAAGAGAGGGAGAGAGAGAGGGAGAGAGATTTACCTTGTATCTTTTCTAATTTTTTTCCATGGATTTCAGTGAAGATACAGGGTATTTTTCTTCTTTTCTTTTTATTTTTTCTTATTGAAAATAGAATCTTTTCTCATATAAAATATCCTGGTTACTAGCTCCCTTCTAGTTCTCCCAGTTCCTCCTCACTTCCCTGCTCACCCAGATCCCCTTCCTTTCTGTTTCTCACTAGAAAACAAATTGGCTTCTAAGAGATAATAATAAAATAAATGAGATAAAACAAAAATTAACACATTGAACTAGCATGTGCCACAGCTAATTAGTAAAAGCACTCTGTGCTTCACAGGAGACTCATTCTTAAATTAAAAGCAGTGTGTGGTTTTAAAAAGCAATGTATTTTTCTTGTTGTTTAAGGGTACAAAGTGTAGAGGATGGAAACTCAGCTTTGGAAATACCACCTTTGTGATTGTCTTTGCTCTAGAAATTCAGAGAAGTACTCACAGATAAAATACTAGGATTTGTGGGGCTTTGGGGGAAACCAACAATTTAAGTTATCAAAATGAATAATTTTCATTCATAATTTCTCCTTCCTTGTTCTCTCAAGATTTGAAGCTAAATTCATATGTTATCACCAAGTGAGTTATTGCACTCAGCAGTGTCAAACTCACAAAAGCCAAGCAATGCAAACAGTTGGACTAGGATAAAACAAACAGAAGAAAAATAGCCCAAGAAAAGGCACAAGAAGCAGATAGAGATTGGGAGCCCCACTCTTTAGCATAAAAACACTAACCTGAAAGCCATAACATATATGTAAAAGACATGAGAGAGAGAGAGAATAAAATAAAATGAACTAATTAAAAATTAAGAATAAAAGGCCTGACATGACATTATGAGAAGACAGGGTTCTCCAATGCTACTGTTGAGGTCATTTTCTATTGGCCATTAACTGCTGGGCATTCAGCATACCTTTAAGAGTAGTTTGTTTCCCCAGTGAGACTCCCTTGCAGAAAATTAAATTTACATTTGCATGAGGCTATCAATTAACCAATTTCTGCAGTAAGGACTAGGGCTGTGTCCACTTCTTTCAATGCAGGGACCCCATCTCGTGCAGATCCATGCATGCTGGCTTAGCCTCTGTGAGATTATAAATGCATTGATCCTGTTGATTGTTCCTTACTGTCTGTCCTCCTTCCCCTTTGGCTCTTCCTCTCTTTCCACTTCCTCTTTTCCAGAGTTCCCTGAACTTTGAGTGGGAGGGATTTTTATGGAGACATCCCATTTAGAGCTGAGTGTTCTAAGATCTCTCATTCGCGGCAATAGTAACTGGCGGTCGGTCTCTGTATTTACTATAGTTGGCTGAAAGAGGAAGGTTTTGTGATGATGCTTAAGAAGGCACTGACCCGGACAGAGCGAGGGGAACAAAATGGAGGAGTTAGGGAAAGGAGTGAAGGAGCTGAAGAGGTTTGCAACCCCACCCACCAGAGCTCCCAGGGACTAAACCACCAACCAGATGGAGGGACCAGTGGCCCCAGCTGGATATGTAGCAGAGGGTTACCTTATGCATCACTGGGAGGGGAGCCCCTTGGTCCTGAGGAGGCTCAATGAATGACCCAGGGTAGGGGAATCCTAGGGCACTGAAGCAAGAGTGGGTAGGTGGGTAGGGGAGCACCCTCATAGAGGCAGGAGGGACTGGGGAGGGGAATGGGAGTTTGTGGAGGGGAAACTGGGAAGGGGGATAACATTGAAATGTAAATAAATGAAACAACCAATTTTTTTAAAAAAAAGAAAAAAACAGGCACTGACCAATTTATGAGTATAGCTTGGAGTCATTTTCTTGCTATATTATTTTAGTAGAATGGTAGTATTTGGTTCTGACCTAGGTCTCTGGGATATTTAGTCTCAGATTCTTGGTTACCCAAGAAGTGTCAGGAATGAGTTTCATTTCAAAGACTGTGCCTTATGTCAAATCAGTATTGATTGGTTAGTCCCTTGTGCTTTGTGCAACCATTGCATTAGCATGCCTTGCAGGCAGGATAGCATTGTAAATAAAAGGTTTTGTGGCTTGGTCGGTGCTTACATTTCTCCTTTGTTAGCACGCAAAGTACTTTTCCATACCAAAGATGCTAGAAGGCTCTATGTAGGCAAGATAAAAACTATGGATTGGATCTATTTGCATTTTTGTACATGTAGCCATCAAGTCTGAATAGCACAATTTGCTGAAGATGCTATCTTTTATTCAGTGTGTATTTCTGGCCTCTTTATCAAAAATCAGGTGTCCCATAGACATGTGAATTTATGTCTGAATCTTCAGTTCAATTCTATTGATCAATGTGTCTGCCTTTGTGCCAATACTATGTTGTTTTTAATTACTATAGCTGTGTAGTAAAATTTGAGGCTGGGGTTTGTGATACCTCTATCAGTTCTCTTCAGCATTGTTTTAACTATCCTAAGTTTTATTGTTTCCATATAAAGCTGAAAAATGTCCTTTCAAGGTCTGTAAGAATTGTGCTGTAATTTTGATGAATTCATTGAATTCATAGATTATATTTAGTAGGATGTCCATTTTTTACTATATTAATCATCCCAATACATGAGCATAGGAGATCTTTTCACCTTCTGATATCTTCTTCAATTTCTTTCTTCAATTACTTGAAGTTATTGTCATACAGATCTTTCACTTGCTTGGTTAAAATTACTCCCAAGATATTTTATATTACTTGAGGCTATTGCGAAAAGTGTTGTTCCTCTGATACATTTATCAATCTTTTTGTATATAGGAAGGCTAGTGGTTTGTTAGTTAATTTTATATCCAACTAATTTAATGAAAATGTTTATCACCTTTAAGAGTTTTCCTAGTAGAATTTTTAGGATCATTTATGTATATAATCATATCATCTGTAAATGTAGATTTTCTTTACATCTACCTTTCCAATTTTTATCTGCCTAATCTCCTTCAGTTGTCTTATTGCCCTAACTATGGCTTCACATACTATATCAAATAGGAAAGAGTAGACAGCTTTGTCTTGTTCCTGATTTTAGTGAAATTCATTGAGTTTCTCTCTACTTAAGTTATTGGTGGCTATAGGTTGCTGTAAATTTTATTTATTTATCTTTATTTGTTTGATATATATGTATGTATATATATATATTCAGATAGATAGATAGATAGATAGATAGATAGATAGATAGATAGTTGGCATCCATAGTAGTATCTGGCTTGGGTGACTGTATATGGGATGGATCCCTAGATGGGACAGTCACTGGATGGCCTTTCCCTCAGTTTCTGCCCCAAACTTTGTCATTGTATTTCCTACCATGGGTATTTTGATCCCACTTCTAAGAAGAACCAAAGTATCAACATTGTGGTGCTCCTTCTTCTCGAGCTTCATGTGGTCTGTGAATCGTATCTTGGGTATTCCAACAAGTGCTTACTGACAGGAACCTGATATAACTGATTCCTAAGAGGCTCTGCCAGTGCCTGACTAATACAGAAGTGGAGGCTCACAGCCATCCATTGGCCTTAGCACAGAGTCCCCAATGGAGGAGCTAGAGAAAGAGCCCAAGGAGCTGAAAGGGTTTGCAGCCCCATAGGGAGCACAACAATATGAACCAACCAGTACACTCAGAGTTCCCAAGGTCTAAACCACCAACCAAAGAGTATACATGGAGTGACTGATGGTTCCAGCCACATATGTAGCATAGGATGGCCTTGTGGGACATCAATGAGAAGAGATGCCTTTGGTTTCATGAAGGCTTGATGCCCCAGTGTAGGGGAATGCCAGGATAGGAAAGCGGGAGAAGGTGGGTTAGTGAGCAGGGAGAGGGGGATGGGATAGGAGGGTTTTCAAAGGGGATAAAATTTGCAATGTAAATAAAGAAAACATCTAATTTAAAAAAGAAAAGAAAAGAAAACCAGAGAAGAATACTAAGCCACAATATATATATATATGCATACATATATACATATATATTTATGTATATATAATACATACATATATACACTTATACACATATATGTATATACATATATATACATATATGTGTGTATGTATGTATGTATATATGCACAGACATGCATATAAGTTATGTCCCTTGTATTCCAAATCTCTTTTATCATGGACTTTTACGAAGAATGTGTGTTGGATTTTGTCAAAGGCATTTTTTGCATCTAATGAAATGCTCATGTGGGTTTTGTTTTTCAAACAGATAATTTGGTGGGTTTTACTTATAGATTTATGTATATTGAACCATGCTACATCTCTGGGATAAATTCTACTTGCTTGTGTAGATGATCTTTTTTCATGTATTCTTGGATTCAGCTTTGCAAGTATATTGTAGATAATTTTTGTATTTTTGTTCAATAGGGAAATCAGGAATGCAGTAGAGTTCATGGAGAACAGTATAGTAGAGTTGAGAGGGAGAGTGGAGCAGCACAGAGAGGGAGAAAGAGACAGCCTCACTGGGAGAATTTTATAGAGGTAGATTGAAGAGCGAACAAACTAGACACAGGTGAAGACAGAATAAGCAAGAGAATGAAAAGGAGCCAGAAGAGTAGAAAAGCTTGCTAGAGTTAGTATTAGGCCAAGCAGAGCAATTCAGAGGTCTAGAGGAAAGCAGGATTGAATAAGGTGGAAGGGGGTTTTGAGCCAGAACAACTGAGTTGACCATCCAGCCAGAGTTTAGAAAGAGCTGGAAAGAGTGAGCCTATTCAGCAGCATGTCTCAAAGGCTGAAAATATTCTAGGCCAAGATAGATTGTATGGTAGCTAGAAGATTCCAGAACTAAGCCTAGGTTGACAGATGGAGGCAGTAAGCCTCCCAGAAAACAATTACAACAGGAGAATAAACGTTACTTTTAAAGTGTAGCCTCTGGTAAAGAACACATGCCCTAGACTAATTGGGCAGAATTTGTATTGAAGGATTAAATAAGGAAGGGTACAAAGTTTGGTGGGAAGATAAGATCTGTGAAGAGTTGAAGAGATGAATATAATCAAAATACATTGTATGAAGCTTGCAATGAACTAATGAAAATAATAAATAGTAAAAAATACTATTAAATGTATAATTCTGTTGGTTTCTGTTGATGATTTGACCATACGTTAGACCATTTTTAGCATCTTACAGAGTAGGGCCCACCCACGCTCAGAGGGTGTCACCTGTAGTTAGGATCAAACTTCCCAACTACATAGTCTTAAAAAAAATGACTAATATACTCAAAAAGACTAAGGAAAGGAGTAAGTCTACTTTATTTCTAATATTCAATATTGATTGAATTTGATAACTTTTTACATAGTAGTTGTCACCTGTGCAGTCCAAGCCAAGACTGTGGGACAGTACTCCTATTTATATATCTGAATTGTTAACTAATGGGTTAAAGGTCAGGCTGATGAATGAGAGGGAAATTTTATGACTATTAAGTATCTGGATAAACGATTTATCCAACATATTCCTCAATTAAGGAATTGTACTTGTATAAAAACTGCCATTTTTAGAATCTTGACACAGGACAAATATTTTAATATTTTCCACAAATTTCCTTATTCATTAATTCTTACAGAAATTTACCGAAGTCCTCATTATGACATTCATTGTATAGATAGAGGAAGAATCTTTTTTCTTTAAGATTCAAATTTTAATAACTTGAAAATAATATTTTCAAATAACTTTCAGTGTTAACATTATCTACATTTTAAGTGTCTATAAGTAATGAAAAAGTTTCATCATTTTTCTTACTGGATATTTTAGTTATTTACATTTCAAATGTTATCACCTTTCCTGGTTTCCCCTCCACAAACCCCCTATCCCATCCCCCTACCTCTGTCTATGAGGGTGCTCCCTCACCTATCCATCCATTCCCATGTTGCCCTGGCCCTTGCATTCCCCTATACTGAGGCATATAACCTTCACAAGACAAGGGCCTCTCCTCCTATTGATGACTGACTAGGCCATCCTCTGCTACCTATGCAGCTGTAGCCATGGGTCCCTCCATGTGTACTCTTTGGTTGGTGGTTTAGTCCCTGGGAGCTCTGGGGGGGGGGGTCTGGTTAGTTAACATTGTTGTTCTTCCTATAGGGTTGCAAACCCCTTCAGCTCCTTCAGTCCTTTCTCTAGTTCTTCCATTGGGGACCCCGTGCTCAGTCCAATGGTTGGCTGTGATCATCTGCCTCTGCATTTGTCAGGCGATGACATCAGAGCCTCTCAGGACGCAGCTGTATCAGAATCTTGACTATACGAAATGTAACTTAAAATGACATGGATCTACACAGTTACGCGAACAGCCAAAATCCAGTGATGTGACAATACTGAATGCTAGCAGAAAGTGGGACAAGAAGTCTTCTTCATTGCTGATGGAAATTCAAAATAATTATATTTTGGAAACATAGTATAAGTTTCTTCAAAATCAAATCACAAAATTCAACAATTGTATTGCTTAGCATTCACCCAAAGGAACAATTACATGCACATATGACATATATACACATTTTTGTATATTAATATAATGGCTAATACTAGCAAGCCGCCAAGATATCCTTAAATAGACGTATAGACACATAAATTGTGATACAACTATACAATGAAACAGTACTTAGTGTTAACATTAAATAAACTGTCAAGCTATCACATATGTATAAAGACTATATAAGACAAAAACACTGGAAAATTATGATTCCAATTTTCTAACATCTGCAGAGAAAAAAAAAACAGAAATGGTAAAAATAACTATAGTGATGGTTCTAAGGAGAGGGAGAAGATAATGTACCAATGCAGGAAAAATGGTTTTAAGAACAATATAAAATAGGCTTTATACATGTGTAGTGCTTGAAACTTGGTATCATATATTATCCAATAATATTAGACAGTAGTCAACCTGTGGTCATTCTTAATTATTAATAATTCTTCTAGTATCCACACCTTACCAAAAATTATTTTGAAGTAATTATATGTTATCACTTTACTTGTTTAGACCACAAATATTTTGAGATTCACCTCTAAAAGGCACTGTGTAAAAATGTATAACCACACTAATTGTCCGACGTACAAGTGAATCCTGTTTCTTTAAAATATCTCATACCTCTTGTTTATAATTTGTTTCCATCAGGAGACAAACAATATTCACACATTGTAATTGTTTGTTGTTGTTTTATTATGCTAGAATTAATTCTTGGTTTTTGGACATGCTAAGCAAAGACTCTGACAACTGAGCTATATATCCCCAGCCCTGTTTTTATTATGTGTCAATCAATAGAACACTGCCCGCTGCTTCCTGTGATGTATTTGGTGAAATCACTGGGTCATTCATCCCATGTGGCTCACCGAAGCAGCAGCTATTGACTGGCTCTCTGCTGCCGTGTAATCTGCTCTTATCTCTTGTGATTACTATAACTGGCAATTAGGCATAAATACTTAAAAGGATTTTAGCTGGATTTTTCCAGTAGTTATTTCTTATAGGTAGTATTGAATATTCAATGTATTCCTGATTGACCTAGGGAAATACAGTATCTGTCTGTCTTGCTCCTTTCATGTTAATTACAATTTATAAACTGTGCCTGCAGCCATTATTTTATCAAATGTTTCAAAACTGGTAATGTTTCAACTCTACCATTCTTTTTTTCATTTAGTCAAATAGATCTACAATGACACTTTTCTCTCATTAACATGTGATTATCCTAAAACATAATTAATAAATAAGCAAGAGACATACTTTATCTCTTCTTCTTTCTTTCTTTCTTTCTTTCTTTCTTTCTTTCTTTCTTTCTTTCTTCTTTTTCTTCTTCTTCTTCTTCCCCTCCTTCTCCTCCTGTGCCTCCTCCTCCTCCTCCT
>JADRCD010189805.1:0-26170 GCA_019843815.1 Montemys delectorum
CTCTGAGCTCCCAAACACATCCTACTCCCTCCCATTTGTTGTTCCCTGCTTTTTGAAATATGTCTATATTCTCCTTGGTTCTGTGATCTCTTAGTTTATCTCGTACAAGCCTGATAACTTTTTTTATTGGATATTTTATTTATTTAAATTTCAAATGTTATTCCCTTTCCTGATTTCCTTCCCCAGGAACCCCCTACTCCATCCCCCCTCCTCCTGCTTCTATGAAGATGTGCCCACACCCACTCACCCATTCCTGCCTCCTCACCCACGCATTTCCCTACACTGGGGCACCGAGCCTTCATGAGACCAAGGGCTTCTTCTCCCATTGATACCCAACATAGCCATCCTTTGCTACATATGCAGCTGGGGCCATGGGTCCCTCCATGTGTACTCCTTGGTTGGTGGTTTAGGCCCTGGGAGCTCTAGGGGCTCTGGTTGGTTGATATTACTGTTCTTCCTATCGTGTTGCAAATCCCTTCAGCTCCTTCAGTCCTTTCTCTAACTCCTCCATTGGGGACCCCGTGCTCAGTTCAATGGTTGACTTCTAGCATCCGCCTCTGTGTATGTCAGGCTCTGGCAGAGCCTCTCAGGAGCCTGATAACTTTTTGTTCTGCACATTAGCTTTGGTCTTTTAAACATTACATTTTTTTTTCAGGAGAAAGAGTATTTACTATAAAGACTTTTTTAAAAGCAGTGTAGCAGAAATAACAGAGCACCCGATACATAAATCTCAAAGTAGAACACAGAAAACCAGAAGATGACAGGGTAGCATCATGCTTTTTAAGAAACAACATAATTCTAACAACTATTCCCTAAGGATATCATATTGATTAAATTCCTAGCAAGGAATTATATATAAAAAAAAAGATTACAAGCAGACGATGATCCACAGACAGACAGTGGAAGTGTAAATGATATTCCAGATCTTCCCTTCTCAAGCGATCACAGGACAGGGTTTGGTCCCATGATCCCTGGGTGGTTTGAGGTTTGATTTCTTAGAAAGATGGAAAGAAAGCTGAATTGCCATTACAGCAATATAAATAATCTTAGAATGAAAAACTGGAACTAGTCATCACCCACTGTGATTCAGAATGTGTTTGTCCAGTGCTTTAAGTGAGTGGTGTCTGGAGGGAAGTGAGCATCTCACGGTATACAAGCCCAAATGCTAACTCCTGACATACCTATGGATTTCATGCTTAGCTCCCATCTTCCTCAAGATGTCTAGGACAAAGCCCAGGCACGGCCCAAAACAAGTCTGGTCCTCCACAAAATTCTATGGGCTTCAGCATGTATCCAAAATCTGGTCTCCTTCCTGTTTCACTCCTGGTAGTGCTCTGGGCAGCAGCCATCTCTCACTTGCTCACATGCATTGACATTTCTCTATGTGTCCTGGACATCTCTGTTCATTCATCAGATACAAGATCAGTCAGTCTTCAACTCACATCAGGCTATAGTGCGTCTCTGAAGTGGCTCCCATTCGCCTGGAGTGGAAGTTCTGTCCATGAACACGGCAGAAGGCTCTACTTAGGGATTTTGTGCTGAAAAGTTCAGCTCAGGAACTTTGGGAAGGTCATGGAATGCTTTCCCCTCCAGAAGGGAGAGGCTAATTAACATTCCTCAGACTACAGGGTGGGAACCAATTTTCGGGTGGGGACACATTTCACAGGACAGACTGTTGCCCACTTTCAGACAAGAGAAGTCCTTGCCACCTCATTCCCTGAAGACCAATCAGTTTAAAAAGTCACACTATTCTGCCGATCACATTGTGCCTAATGGCTGCTGCCCTGAAAACTGTATAAAAGCTCACCGAACAAGTTGTATGGGGTTGCCGCCTCTCCTTTGGATCTGGGATGACCCCAGTGCACTGGAAAATAAATTCCTCTTGCTTTTTGCATCGATCCAGGCTCCACGTGGTTCACTCACTCTCTGGTAAGCTAAGGCTCGACAGAGTCTTACAGTACATGCTGCTGCCTGCAGTAGGCTACTTCTAGGATACTGGGCCACATGACTCATTCACACATTTTCTTTTAATCTTATTTTTTATCTGTATCATTTTATCAAATTTCCTTTTTCTCAGATCCTCTCTCATACCAGCATGTTTTCAATATCTAAGTCTCCAGCAGAGTCTCCTTATTTCTTTAGACAACTGGACATATCTCCACTAATACATTTTAAAACTATGATAAATTTCATCTTTTGTCTTAGCATGGGTTTTCATTGCTGTGAAGAGACACCATGATCAAAGCAATTCTTATAAAGGACAACATTTACTAGGGGCTGGTTTATAGTTTGAGAGCTTCAGTCCATTATCATCATGGTAAGAATCCTGACAGTGTCCTGGCAGACATAGTTCTGGAAGATCCCAGAGTACTACATCTTGATCCAAAGGCAACCAGGAGGAGGCTGGCTTCTGAATAGGCAGAGCATAAGCATAGGACCACTCACTACTTCCTACTACAGTGTTGTACTTCCTACTACAAGGCCATATTTTCTAATAGCGCCACTTTCCATGGGTCAAGCATATAGAAACACCACATTTCAATCTGTCCCTCATAAGATTGTTAAAACACATGAGTCTATGCAGCTCATACCTAACCGCAGCATTATACGAATACATTTATTCCAACTTCAATGGTCCCCAAACTCTATAATAGTCTCCACAATATTAAAAGTCAAAAATTCAAAGTCTCTTCTGTGATTCATATAATAACTGTAATCCCATATAAAGTCAAAATCCAAAAGCAGACTACATACTTCCAACATCACATTATATACATTACCATTCCAAAATGTCATGGTGACTACATACTGGACAAAAGTAAGGCCAAAACCTGCTGGGCAAACTCCACACTCTACATCTCCATGTCTGATGTCCAGCTCCTTTCAGCTTTGTGGGCTGAGACAAGTTCTTTCTCTTGGTCAGGTTCCACCCCTTGTTAGCAACTCTCTTCAGCAGGTACCCCATGTGTGTGGCATTTCTAATATCCTGGGGTCTCAAAGGAAAGTTCAACTACACAGCTTCTTGTTCCGATGTCTAGGATACATACATGGTCTTCTGGACTCCTCCAAAGAGCTTGGGTCCAGCTGTTCCTTTTGTAGCACTCTAGTCTCTGGCTGACTCCATTTCACTGCTGCTGGTGTTCTTTGTGGTCAGCCCACGGTATCTCTGATATCCTGGGGTCTTCCACTCTGATATCAGACATCTCTGATATCCTGGGGTCTTCCACTCCAACTAGGCTTCACCTATGGTCTCATAGGCTCTCTTCATTGTTCCAAGCTTCCACTTCTTGGCATGACCCCTTCAGTCCTGGGTTGTCAAATGAAACTGCACCTTCACCAAAATCCTTCCCTGACCTTTCACAGTGCCAAACCTCATCTGTTCTCTATGACCTCTTCATGTCTTCAAAACCAGTACCACCCGGTGATTCTTACACATGACCAATTCCAGCTACAACTCAAGGTATAACCTTGGCTATCTCTGGCACACAGCTTCTTTGTGCTGTTAGAAAACACTTCACTTCAGTGCTGCTGCTCTCTTTTAACCACTACTAATTTCTTAGCTCCAGCTAACGAGTAACAACTCTCTCAGTAACCTAAAATTATGTTCTGACCTCTCCTCTGAGAGGTCAGGTGGTTAAGTGGAGTCCTGTTGTTTCAATGGCAGAGGTAGCCCACAGCAGGGAGGTAATTCTTTTTTTTTTTTTTTATGTTTTAATTATTTGTTGCATTTTATTTTTTTTTAATTTTTTTAAAAATTTTTTTAAAATTTTTTTAGATAATTTCTTTATTTACATGTAAATTTTCCCTTTCCCAGGTTCCCCTCCAAAAAATAAACAAACAAACAAACAAAACCAACAAGAACAAACTTCTTTTGCCTCCCCTCTCCCCATGCCTGCCACCCCACCCTCTCCCACTTATTGGCCCTGGCATTCTCCTACACTGGGGCACAGAACCTTCGCAAGGCCAAGGTCCTTTCCTCCTACTGATGATCAAATTTGCAGTCCTCTACTATACACATGCTGCCAGAACATTCAGTCCCACCCTGTATAGTCCTTGATTGGTGGTTGGGTCCCTGGGAGCTCTGAGGGTACTAGATAGTAATTGTTGTTCATCCTAAGGGGCTGCAAACCCTTCAGCTCCATAGAACCTTTCTCTAACTCCTTCCTTGGGGACAGTGTACTCAGTTCAATGAATGGCTGTGAGCCTCTACATCTGTATTAGTCAGGTATTGTAAGAGCCTCTCAGGAGATAGCTATATGCTTGTCCTTCCTTCAGTCTCTGCTCCATAGTTAATCTCTGCCACTCTTTCTGTGTGTGTTTGGTTCCCCTTTTTAAGAAGGAATGAAATGTCCACATTTTGGTCTTCCTTCTTCTTAAGTTTCTTGTGGTTTGTGGGTCATTCTTCCTATATTCCAAACTTCTGGGCTAATAACCACTTATCAGAGAATGCATACCATGTGTGATCTTTTGTGATTGGGTTATCTCACTCAGGATGATACTCTCCAGATCCATCCATTTCCCTAAGAATTTCATAAATTCATTGTTTTTAATAGCTGAGTAGTACTCCATTGTGTAGATGTACCACACTTTCTGTATCCATTGCTCTGTTGAGGGACATCTGAGTTGTTTCCAGTTTCTGGCTATTATAAATAAGGCTGCTATGAACATGGTGGAGCATGTGTCCTTATCACATGATGGAGCATCTTGTGGGTATATGCCCAGGAGTGGTATGGCTGGGTCCTCTGGTAGAACTATGTCCAATTTCAGGGAGGTAATTCTAATCTTGGGAAATGCTCACTTGTAAGTCCCAGAAGTAGAGTCAGCAGAAGAGCTGACTGTGAATGTGTAGCCAGAAGTCCAAGCAAAGCATGGTCAGGGTTAAGGAACCTTTCTGACCACATTCGGTTCTTGTGAGATCCCAGGATCTGATACATAGAAGAATGAGGTACTGTGGCTTGTTTTTCATTAAGGACATATCAGTGTTCTCAGGAAACAGGAAGAAAACTGGTGATATTGAAATAGATACATTGTTGCAGGAAGCAGTTAGAACCCACGACAAAAGAATGTTCTCCAAACACATAAGTCTAAGAATCTCAGATGTTGATTTCTGCCCCATCATTTTCCAGTGTTACTAAAAGTTCCCAGTTCAGCCTATATTTGTGAGGGAAGCACAGTGAAGGACTAAACCAACTGTGCTCTTGAATATCCTTTGAATATCCCTTCCTGATGTCCTTATAAATGTAGTCCAAGTGACACCTAGGAGTCTTTTTGCCTTTCCCCCGGAGCTCAGTTGAGTTGCTGTCAAATGGAAAACACCAGATAATCTTAGTTTAGAATCAATAGATAACACAACCACTGGGCTCAAAATCTATCATCCTAAACTCATCAACTATTCTATGTTAGGAATCTTTCGGTGGTGGATTCTGGTGGGGTTTGCCACCAGATATAACAGTCCCCTGTCTACATTTTGCCTGCTTTCCCTCCCGCCTAGCTATCCAAAAGCTAAACATGACATTCTTGAATCATTTTTACATCCATCCACCATAATAATCTTAGCTGTCACCTATTTCTCAGGCTTGGAGGGTTTGATGCTATCAATCCCCTAAGCGACTTTGCCTCATGCCTTATCTTTGCTCCAAATCATGATTTTAATAGAACAAAAACAGCAATAAAACTTGTAAAGAATTAGGCACTTACAAACAAACTCATTTCTTTCTTGGACTACCTTTCTATATCCCTCTTTTAAATCCTTCTTCCTGAGATGAAGCTATTTCAACATTTCAAAGTGCAGAAAACACTTTGGATTTTAAACACTTAGTATGATCAAGGTCATGCAAAATGACTTATTAATAATATTTTTGAGCTGGAGAGATGGCTCAGTGGTTAAGGACACTGACTACTCTTCCAGAGGTCCTGAGTTCAATTTCTAGCAACCACATGGTGGCTCACAACCATCTGTAATGGGATCTGATGCCTTCTTCTGGTGTGTCTACAGACAGCTACAATGTACTCATATACATAAAATAAATAAATCTTTTAAAAATAATATTTTCACACTGATCACTTGCTGAAATAAATTTTTGAATATGCTGGACTGTATATAGATGCAAGCAGAGTTAATTGAACATGCTTCTTTGTGCTCTTTCTCAGTGTCATCTTACCTCACAGTGGACATCACTGATTTAGACAATCAACGAGTCTACTCAGGGATAGGCACTAGGAAATATATAAGAAAAATTGAAACATAAAGAAATAATAATCCTCCTTCAGGTTACCTTGAAAACCAATAAGCTGATAAAGATTTGAGAATCAAGTAATAATGCAAGTAATGAATCTAGAGGACAAAACAACAACAATAAATAAAATAGATTAGAGGACGCTGTCAGGAATGCTTTTCCTGAAGAAAGAGAGTTTCAGAAGAGCCTTAAAGGATAGGTAACACTTCTTTCCTGCATTTATGGAAGAATGAGAAAGGGATCTGGGGATGAAAGAGATAGAGAAACATTGAGTAGGCTTAGGATAAGATGTGCAAACCATAATAATCTAGGGTGAATGCTGTGCCTTCTTTTGGACTGGGTCTACATATCTCCTTTGTCTCCATGAAATTAGTCATCTCCATGATGACATCTTTGTCCCATTACTTTCTTCCTTACTTAACCACATGCAGAACCTGAATAGAAAATAAAGAGCCACTTATGCTGTATGCCAAATATTTTCTCTACTTCTTATCATGGATTCAAATATGTACCCCAAATGTATATTTCTAGACAATGGTATCGCATGCTGTAAGCCTTTGGAACCAAGAGACCAAGCTTTGATATATACTGTCTAGCACCATCCAGGTCTTCTCTGAACCCTTATTAGAAAAATCCTTTGAGATCAAATAGTGAGAAGTAAATTGCTGTCCAGTGATGAAAAGGAGAGGGATACTCATCTCCTTGTCAAATATAACAAAGTTTGACTAGCTTTAGCTCATAGGATACATGCTTCAAAATACTCCTTGAGTGGGTGATACGGCCTAAGCATCTCCAGGTAAATGTTTCACCTGTCTTTTTTAGTTTCTACCTGTGTTACTTTTCTATTTAGATGGGCAGGAAATGACACTCTTGGGTACATTAAGCAGTCCCCACTATACTTTGTATCCCAAACAAAAAGGCAGGGAATATTTTAATAATTAGTTGACCCACCCAACTCCTTAACTCCCCAGTACTAAGTCTAAACTAGCTGACTCAGTTGGGAGAATATCTGGAGATCTTTCTGTGCTGCACAGAAGAATTGGAGTGGCTGCCTTTGAGGTAGCTCATCCCTAGTCTCAATGATGAAATCAAACTGAACTGTATGTGGCTAGTAAGCTTTCCCTACAGAAATCTGTGGGGGAACATGCTGTTGTATGACTTTTCCTGGTGAGAAGTTGTAAACAAATGTCTGTTCACCCCAGACAGAACACCAACTGCAGACCAAAAAAATAATTTCAGCTCTTGATGAAGCAATAGGTCTATGTGGCTTTTTTTTTTTTCAACAATTTTTTATTAGATATTTTCTTTATTTGCATGTCATATGATTTCTCCTTTCCCAGTTCCCTCTCCAAAAAATAAAAAATAAAAAAATAAAAATTAAAAAACCCCCCAAAACAGAAAACAACAAGAACAAACTCCTGTTGCCTCCCCCCTCCCCCACCCCACCCTCTCCCACTTATTGGCCCTGGTATTCCCCTACACTGGGACACAGAATCTTCACAGGGCCAAGGGCCTCCTCTCCTCCCATTGATGACCAACTTTGCAATCCTCTACTATACACATGCTGCCAGAGCAATCATTCCCACCATGTGTACTCCTTGGTTGGTGGTTGAGTTCCTGGGAGCTCTGAGGGTATTAGTTAGTTCATATTGTTGTTCGTCCTAAGGGGCTGCAAACCCTTCAGCTCCTTTGGTCCTTTCTCTAATTCTTTCATTGGGGACCCTGTACTCAATTCAATGGATGGCTGTGAGCCTCTACTTCTGTATTAGGCAGGTACTGTCAGAGCCTCTCAGGAGACAGCTATATTAGGTTGGCTTGTCCTTCCTTCAGTCTCTGCTCCACAGTTAGTCTCTGCAATTCCTTCCGTGGGTATTTGGTTCCCCCTTTTAAGAAGGAGTGAAATGTCCACATTTTGGTCTTCTTTCTTCTTGAGTTTCTTGTGGTTTGTGGGTTGTTCTTCCTGTATTCTGAACTTCTGGGCTACTATCCACTTATCAGAGAGTGCATACCATGTGTGTTCTTTTGTGATTGGGTTACCTCACTCAGGATGACATTCTCCAGGTCCATCCATTTCCCCAAGAATTTCATAAATTCATTGTTTTTCATAGCTGAGTAGTACTCCATTGTGTAGATGTACCACAATTTCTGTATCAATTCCTCTGTTGAGGGACATCTGAGTTGTTTCCAGTTTCTGGCTATTATAAATAAGGCTTCTATGAACATGGTGGAGCATATGTACTTATTACATGTTGGAGCATCTTCTGGGTATATGCCCAGGAGTGGTATAGCTGTGTCCTCCGGTAGAACTATGCCCCCCCTTTTTTTTTTAACAAAGAAAAGGATAAGGTGTTGCTTATGGGACCTTGGATAATCCCAAATCATCTATCTGGGATTTAATACATCATATTAAAGTCCTACCCAAGCATGGGGGATGACCTCCAGAAAGGTACATAGATGGCATTTCTACTTAGTTAACCTTCCACCTCCTAGGTCCATCTCTTAGATGGCCTAACACCACCTCCAAGACCATGTGCTTCTGGGTAGGATTGCATGCTCCTGAGGGTCAGGGACACAGGTAGGATGGACTAGGAAGTTGCTGTGATCACAGGTGAGGGACTAATGATCACCCAGGGACTCCTTCCTGAAGAATTGTTAACAGGTTTCATCTTATAAGGATTGCTTGTGAATGATCACAGTTTCTCTAATTTAGAAATGGTAATGGCCATGCCCATGGTTAGAGGCCAGAGGGTACAACCTATAGATTCTTGTGCTTTATCTGAAATGGAGGAGATAGAGAGACAGATGGAAGGAAGGAAGAAGGGAGGAAGGGAGGGAGGGAGGAAGACAAAGAGAGAGAGAGAGAGAGAGAGAGAGAGAGAGAGAGAGAGAGAGAGAGAGCCCTTACAGGTAGGTTAAGCTTGTATAGAGTTCAACCCTAACCTTATGTTTAGGTATGCAGACTCTTTTAATAAATTCAATTCTGGAAAGGGGAGTCATCAAATGAAGATATCATTGCACATTAACAAAAATCATGTAAGCATGGTGTAGCTTAACTAAACATATGATTTTGAGTATAAAGCTTTGCAAGTATATTTTCTAGAGCTTATTATTCCAGTGACAAAGAGAGAATATTTACTTGATTTTTTTTTCTGAATGATTAGTACGATCAACAAGTTAAACAGCAAAGAGGTTTGTTTTTTTCTTCCACCAAGTCATATCCCCATTAGTCTAAAACCTAGTCTTAAGTGCAACTCAAGGTCTAACAATCTCTCTCTCTCTCTCTCTCTCTCTCTCTCTCTCTCTCTCTCTCTCTCTCTCTCTCTGTCAGTTTTTTTTCAAGACAGGGTTTCTCTGTATAGCCCTGGCAGTCTGTAGACCAGGCTGGCCTGGAACTCAGAAATCCATCTGTCTCTGCCTCTCAAGTGCTGGGATTAAAGGCGTGCACGACCACCACCTGGCTTAACAATCTCTTAACTCTACACAAGTACCACATGGTCTTGCTCATATGAGGAATATGAAAAAGTGATACAGAAGTTGGGAATCATAGTTACCAGAGGCTAAACAGTGAAGGGATAGAGAGAGGTAGAGAGGAGAACCTGAGCCAGTAAATGGCAGGGAGAGATAGGAAAAGTTGATCAATGATTTTTACATTATTGGATAAGCATAAGAAGCTCCAGCGTGCTGTTGCAGTAGGGCAACTAGTGGTAAGTACAATGTAAGGAGCGTTGAAAGGAGGTAAAGGACTGAAGGAGTCTGAAGGCTTTCAACTCTAAGCAAATGATGAATACTTGAGAAGATAAATCTGTTTAACATGTTTTAAGCAATGTGCAATATATACTTTATTAAAACATATGAAACTATTAATATAACAATAATAATGTGTATGGGTGTTTTGTATGCATATATACCTTTGCATCATGTGCATACCTGGTGCTACCAGAGGCAAGACGAAGGTGCTAGCAAATGAATATGGCTCATCTGGAGGAGTACCCAGCACTCTTTACCACTGGAATATCTTTCCCACTCTTTCACTTAAAAGATAAAACAATAAAATTCATTGGTTGGGAGATGGCTCAGTCAGTAAAGTGCTCACTTCACAAGCATGAGGACCTGAGTTCAATTCCCAGCACTCCTATAAAGTAGCAGAGCATTCCAGAACATCCTGAAGTTCTAGGGGAGGCAGAGAAAAGAGCATCTAGTCCATGAGATTTGACTGTCCCCCCTCACAGTGTGGCCAAATCAGGAAGCAGCAGGTTAACTGAAAGACAGCTTCAAACCATAAGGTAGAGTAGGATTGAGGAAGACACTTGATGTTAACCTGTTAACCTCTGTCTTCCACATACATAGTCATGTATCTGTACACACACACACACACACACACACACACACTACACACATACACATACACACATACTACACACATATACACACTATACACACACATACACACAACACATACACACACACACATATATATATATATATATATATATATACATATAGGTAAAATAAAATAGTCAATTGGTCATACATAGCTGCAGTTTCTGCAGTTGGAAAACAGAAGCAAGGGGATCATGAGTTCAAGGTCTTCATTGACAATTCAGTGTCTTCAAGATCAGCCTGGACTACACATGAGACCCTGTTTCAAAAAAATAAAAATAAAAATTTGTAATTCTCAGATTATACATGTAAATAATACAGTATCATCTTACTGTTTACTATAAAGTAAAATAAAGACTGTGCTATTGGTTGTTCCCAAGGATCAATGTGCTGGAAGTTTGGTGGAGCATGTCGTGCGTTAGAAGGGGAGGCTGTTGGGACAAGTTGGTGTTTTCTCCTGAGAATGAGCTTGCTTTGTTGGGACTGAATTGGTTATGCTAAGAGAGCACCATACTAGCCCGGCAGTGGTGGCGCATGCCTTTAATCCCAGCACTTGGGAGGCAGAGGCAGGTAGATCTTTGAGAAGAAGAAGGGAGCACCATACTGACATCCAAAGACATCCTCACTCTGTAATAAGTCAACCCAAAACTCCTCAGCTAGAGGCTGACATGATGGGGCCAGTCTTGAACTTTCATCTCCCAAAGCTGTTAGATATTTTTTATGACTTACTACGCCTCAGATATTTTGATATAGTGACTCTTGATATACTAAGACTCTGGGGCTTTAGAAGATGGACCCTTTTAAACTACATTTCTATGTCTAAGAAGTTCTTAAAGAATAGTTCCATTTATAGGACCACCTCTGTTTGTCAGCAGCAGTGATTGCCAGAGTGTGGCTTATGGCTGTTAACTGGCCCAGAGGAGTTCATAGTAATGCCTATAGTAGCAGTGTGCTGAGCATCTCCCTAGCATGCTTATCTTTTCTGAAACTGTGGTACAAAAAGCAACATGGGTGAAAAATAAGACAAAAAAAATTCTTGAAATTATATTTAAATTTAAAATACTTAGCCGTGCTATATTAATTAGGTTTCTGTTGTTCTGATAAGACATCATGACCAAAAGCAGCTTGAAGAGAAAAGGGTTTATTCATCTTCTATTTTATAGTCCATCATGGAGGAAACGAGGGCAGGAACTCAAGGTAGGAACTTGAAGGCAGGAACTGAAGCAGAGACCATGGAAGAACTCTGATTATTGGCTTGTTCCCCATGGCTTGCATTCCTACATAACTCAGTACCCACTTCCCAGAGCAGGCACCACCCACAGTGGGCTGAGTGTTCCCACATCAATCATTAATCAAGAAAATGCCCCCACAGACTTGTCTGTAAGCCAACATGATAGAGGCGTTTTCTCAATGAGGTTCCCTTTTACCAGTTGAGTGTTCCCACATCAATCATTAATCAAGAAAATGCCCCCACAGACTTGTCTGTAAGCCAACATGATAGAGGCGTTTTCTCAATGAGGTTCCCTTTTACCAGTTGATTCTAGTTTACATCAAGTCAACAAAAAACCTAATCATCACACTTACTATAATATCTGTGAGTTTGTGATCACAGTCAAGAATATAGGAAAAATATTCAGTTTTTAAAAATTAAATTCATCTAAGTGTGAGGTTCAGAAAACATTGTGGACCTCATGCTAACGTTGCGACTTCAGAATCCTGTGATGTGAGGTAGATGAAGATCAAGATGTTCATATAGTCGGGTATTATATAATAGTGAGTTGGTATGTTATAAATCATGGAACTGACAAAGCATCTCACATAGTTGATAGACAAATAGATAGGTGGATAGATAGATAGATAGATAGATAGATAGATAGATAGATAGATAGACAGACAGACAGAGTCAGCTAGGCAGCAATTATCAATGCAAGCTGAGTTGCCCTGAAGGCAGCCTTCCTTCCAGTTTTGAGTTTACTCATGCAATTACGAAGCCAATAGAAATATTAATAAATTAATAAAACATACTATTATAACATAATATAGTATATAACACATAATATAATTAAAATTAATAACATCAATAAAATAAGTATAACGTTAATTAAATTTAATAAGCCCCCAAAGCCACTCTAAGACTGCCTTTAAAGATTCTGTTTTCTTGTTCACTTTTAAATGGATATAAACCTAAGTATGTATTTTGAAAAATTACATAGGCATATTTCCCATGAGAATTGCTACTTGACTATGTGGGAAATGATACAAAGGGGTTTATGAGCAACAGGATTGTGCTCGCTCATCAGAAAGGCAATCTTTTTAGCTGAGTGCATACTCTAATCCTCCTGTATGAATTATGTGGATAAAATCTTTGAAGTATTGTTAGAGTGGCAATGCTGACTAAATTGAACCTGACAGTGTTCTTTTATCCAGATCCAATGTGCTTAGACTGGGAGGCACATATAGAATCACAGAGAATTCTGCTTTAACATATGACTCAGTGGGTGCATTCAGGGTTAGATAAAGCCACTCAGGGCAGCAAAAAGTGCATGAGTGGAAGTTGCTTCAACAGACATACTTTAACATTTCCTTCTTCGCGTCTGTGTATAATGTGTGTGCTTGGGGTAAGCTTCAGTTTTACAGGCTATTTCACATTGCTTTCTATTCAAGAAATCTTGACAGTAATATCTTGTATGTGTCTTACATATGTGCATATATTTTCATGTGAATGTGCATGTGAGTTCATATGTAGAGTCCTATTGTCACCAGTGGGTGTCTTCCCCCCTGACAATTTCCCCCTTAGTTTTTGAGACAAGGTCTCTCACTGAATCGGGAGCTCATGGATTGGGCTATATTGGCTAGCCAAGGAAGCTCTGTGAAGGATACAGCTGGCTCTGCGAAACCTCACTCCTGGGACTGGGCTGTACAGATGCATCACCATGCCCAGCTTTTTGTATGAGTTCAGTTCTCTACATCTGGGCTCAGGTCCCTATGCCTGCACAGCTAACATCTTACCAAGTGATCTATCTCTGCAGCATCCAAGGCTGACAGTAAGATGTAAATGGATAGACAATAATTTTGCAAATCTCTGGGAAGTGACATTCTGGTAGGCAAGTTAGGATATGAGTATTAGACAAAGCTAGTCCCCTGCCACAGTTGAATACCCCAACCAATGGGAGCAACGTAAGTGTATAACAAAGACATGTTCCTAAGAAATCCCACTATCCCTAAATCCTGATCGGTAGAATAACTTGGCACAGATGTTTGTGGATTTGGGGCTTAAAAACCCTGTAGGATCTTAATGTGGGGTCATGGTTCAGTTCTCAAATCTGGACCAAGGTCCTGGTCAACCAGCCCTGGGGCATATGCTCAATAAACTATCTCTGTCTGACTGAGAACAGTGTTGTGGTTTGTGAGGTGACTCCTAACAAACAAAAAAGTTAGATGTCAAAATTTGACACAACAAATCAAACTATTTGACATTAGTGGATTTTATACAAAGCTTTATCCAAAAGAGCAAAGTGAATACTCTTGTCCAGGGCACATGGGTATTCACAAAGATATATTTTAGAGAAACTATAGATGTCATTGCATCTAAAAGCAATGGAATTGAATAGTCAAAATATGGAAATATTTGAAAAATATTCTAATGTCAAAATTAAAGACCATAGATAACCATTGGTTGAAGAAAGCAACACACAAGCTATTAGAAAAAATTATGTATAGTGAGAAGAAAATATATCAAAAAATTACTAGCTATGCTCAGGAAATATTGAATTAAATTACACCACAATATTTCGTATCATAATAGTTATGCTTTCACTGTTTTAAAGGGGGAATGGAAGGTATTAAATCTCTAGGAGAAAAAGGATAATAAACATAACAGAAGAAATTAATAGAGTAAATCTTTAAAAAGAACAGAGAAAAGAAAATTAAATTTAAGCTGAGTCCTTAAAGTTTTTTCTAATTGATAAATCATTGGGCAAAATTATTAGGAAAGGCAAAAGAGAATGGTAGAGAGATAGAGAGAGGGAAGGGGGTGGAGAAATGAAATCACCTATAAAAGTATTAAAAATACTTATTTCCAGGAAGCGTGGAAAGGTACAATATACAAAAAGAGTTAAATCAACAATTTTAGGAAAATATCAGATAAACAACGTTAGAAGTTCAACAGAGAGATAACAGAGAGATAAGCTAAAGAACTCAGTGATTGAAATGAAAAGTGCAAAGGAGTTTCAACAGTAGATGGAATGAAACAAGATAGAAAAGAAGCACACTCAAAGGCAGGCTATTTGAATGATCTCATCAGAAAAGCAGACAGTAATGAGAGTGATGAAGGCAATTATGTGACAGTATCAAAGAAATCAACACGTGCTATGCAAGTCTCTAAAAGGGTAAGATAAGAAATGAAGGCAGGGAAGATAGACAGTTAAAAGGAACATGACATGGGGAAAAGGCCACAGGCATCAAAAATTGACTTGGCAACCATATTTATCACCCTGCACAAACTCAACTCTGAATGAATTGAGGACCTTAACATAAGGCTAGCTACCTTATATCTGATCGAAGAGAGTGTGGGACTAGTCTTGAACTCATTGGAATAGGAAAAGGCTCTCTGAACAGAACAATATTAGCATAGGCACTAAGATCAACAATTAATGGGACAGACTTCATGAAACTGAAAATCTTCTGTGTAGGATAAGACTCCACTATTAGGGGCACACTGGCAAGTTGCAGAATGGGAAGGGGTATTTACTAATTATTCATTTAACAGAGGGCTAGTATTGAAAACATATAAAGACCTAAATGAAATGGACATCAAGAAAACAACCTGATTTTAAAAACGAGGATCAGAACTAAGCAGAGAGTTCTCAAGAGAGGAAACAGCAATGCTGAGAATCATTGAAGAAAGGTTCAACATCCTTAGCTATTCGGGAAACGCAAATTAAAGCTACTTTGAGATTTCATGTTACCCAAGTCAGAATGGCCAGGATCAGTAAGACAAAGGACAGCTGATGCCGAAGAACTGTGACATATCATGTGAGAAATAGGCAATACATATTCACTGCCGGTGGGAATGCAAACTTGTACAGCCACTATAGAAATCTGTTTGAGGTTCCTGAGGAACCTGGAATTAGATCCTCAAGATCCAGCTATCTCACTCTTAGGCATATACCAAAGCTCCACATCTGCTACAGAGACACTTTCTTTTTTTTCTTTTCTTTTCTTGGATATTTTCTTTATTTACATTTTAAATGTTATTCCCTTTCCTGCTCCCCCGCCAAACCTTCTATCCTATCCCACCCACTCCTGCCTTTCCACTCTGGCATTCCTCTTCACTGGGTCATCGAGTCTTCACAGGAACAAGGGTCTCTCTTCCCAATGATGCCCAACAAGGCCATCCTCTGCTACATATGCAGCTGGAGTCATGGGTCCCTTCATGTGTACTCTTTGGTTGATGGTTTAGTTCCTGGAAGCTCTGGGGTGTCTGGTTGGTTGATATTGATGCAAACCCCTTCAGCTCCTTCAGTCATTTCTCTAACTCCTCCACTGGGAACCCCATGCTCAGTCCAATGGTTGGCTGCGAGCATTCACCTCCGTACTTGTCAGGCTCTGTCAGAGCCTCTCAGGAGACAGCTATATCAGGCTCCTGTCGGCAAGCACTTGCTGGCATCCACAATTGTGTCTGGGTTTGGTGATTGTATAGGGAATGGATCCCCAGGTGGGGCAGTCTTTGAAAGGCCTTTCCTTCAGCAGAGACACTTTCTAATTCATGTCCATTGCTGCTTTCTCCATAATACCTAGAAACTGGAAACAGCCTAGATGTCCATCAGCTGATGGATAATAAAAACTTGGTCCATTTAAACGCTGGAATAGTATTTAGCTCTTAAGAAAAATGAAAGTATGGTATGTTCAGGTAAATGGATCGATCGAGTTAGGACAAAAAAAATCATCCTGAGTGAGATAACCCAGACACTAATAAATATTGTCTGTTGTCTTTTATGCATGGATGATATGTCTTAGGCCTTCATTATGGGTGCTACAATCAGAATAACCATAAAGGCCAGGAACCTAATAAGACAGTAAAGGGGAGGAGAGGATCTCTGAAGAAATGAATAATAAAATGCATTGTTATGGATATATAGAGGCAAAACTAGAATAGGATGGTCAAATAGGAATGGGGATGAAGAGAGCAGTAAGAGGAGGCACATGGACTTTTGAAAAACCACGTTTGAACCTACTACTGTAGAATCTTTCTAAAATATATACATAGCAAAGGAGTCTGTCTTAGTTAGGGTTTTACTGCTATGAAGAGACACCATGACTAAGGCAACTCTTATAAGGACAGCATCTAATTGGGGCTGGCTTACAGGTTCAGAGGCTCAGTCCATTATCATCAAAGCAGGAGCATGCCAGCATCCAGGCAGGCATGGTGCAGGAGGAGCTGAGAGTTCTACATCTTCATCTGAAGGCTGCTAGCAGAGTACTGGCTTCCAGGCAGCTAGGGTGAGGGTATTAAAGTCCATTCCCACAGTGACACACCTACTCCAATACCTTCTAATAGTGCCACTCCCTGGGTCAAGCATATACAAATCATCACACAGTCTAAATATTAGGGCAGTCAAAATCCCACTAGATCTGACCATCATATGCCATCAAGTAATACCTCCAGTGGTAGAAATGAGTTACATCTCCTCGAGATTTTTAGCCCAAAGGGCCCCATGAAAACCCCCAACATAACAAGCTATTGCCAAGGTGTTGTTACTCTTCATAAACTTATGGCAGGGACCTAGAAGAGAAGATAGCACTTACATATGACATCAAACACAGAGAAGTTGACCATGTGCCTAAATAGAAGTTTCACTTTACTGGCTAGTCTCTGATATGGGAAGATCCTCTGTATGCTACTTGAGGTAAAGGGCAATCATCAATATCTCTTTACCATCAAACCTGTAGTCTACAACAGATTTCCTGCCAGATACACTGGTGTAACAATGGCACCAATATCATGGGAGAAAACCATGTTCTGACTAGATTTAAGATTCACTCTATAAGATGGAACCTATGCCTGACAGTGATAAAGTGACCGGGAATCTGGGTCTAGATTGGTCATGGTCCCAGGGAAGGCATAATACTATTATTCTGTTAAAGGAACATAGCAACAACAAGATTACTAATGACAAACCATATAACCAAAGATTAGTGCCTCACCCAGGCCTCTCAGAATCGTTTCTTTCAGAAGGCAATAATGAACACAGAAATTCACAACTGGACAATACAGTGACTGAGAGACTTAAGAACATTCTTTTTGCCAAAGTGGTGGTGGCACATTTATAATCCCAGAACAGCAGAGGCAGGTTGACCTATCATGAATTTGATCTAGTCTACAGGACAAGTTCTAGGACAGCCAAAGCTACATATAAAAAAATCTGTCTCCAAAACCCAAAAACCAAAATCAAATCAAAACAACAAAATCCCTAAACAAACCCAAAACCCCAAACAAACAAACAAACAAAACCACTCCTTTCCTAAGTGGGGTAGCTTCATCAATGCCTCCCCCTCAAGCTTGGAGATTTATGCAGAAGAGGCAGACAGATGTTAAGGGCCAGAGCAGATGTATGACTCCCAAGGACATAGTGTCTTCCAGAAATAACAGCACTGCTACACATATGAACTAACAGAAACAGGCAGCATGCACAGGTTCAAGATAGATTTCTAGCATTAAGATGGGGAAGTAACAAAGGCTTCCGATGCTAAACAAGAAGGTGTCTGAAATTAATACCCACTGTCAGAAGTTGTTTTTCCTCCAATAAAGTCTCACTGGTTATATTGACTTCAGGTAGACCCACTGCTGAGGAGCAGTCAGCCAACACAAAACAAGCTCAATGGTATTTCTGTGGATTTTTGTTTTGACTCATTTTGCTTTGCTTTCTGTATGGGCAATTTTTCTCTTATTAATCATTCTTTAATCTTGATTTTCATTTTTGTGGGTCTTTTTGTCTGTCTGTTTGTTTAAAGAAAGAGAGAAAAAGATCATAAATTCGGGTGGGGAGGACCTGGGAGAAGAGGGAAGGGAAAAATTTTCAAAATATATAATATGAAAAAATTTTCAATTAAAAATGACAAATTGTGACTCTCAAAAATGAAAAAAAAATAGCAATATACTTTAGTTGCTAGTGAGAGTATCATCTGTTTAGAGACCTTAAGACATTCTAAATGCAAACTGCAAAGGAAGATCCCAAGGTTATATTATTTATTACTGAAGATTCAAAAATCTTCTCCTGCATGTGACTCCTTCCTGTGTTCCCCGGTGCACTAAGTTATGTGACACTACATCTAGACATGACTATAATATGCACCTGAGAGACCCATACACTGCCAACTCTATGGTGTCTCTATCACCCCTGGACTGGAGGTCACCATGAAGAGATTGAGGATATTCAGCCCTGCTTGTGGAACCTCACTGTCTGAAGAGGGTTTTGGCAACTTTGTGCTGAAACCTTTGAGATTCAGGAAAGGCTCAAAGGCCCAGGACTCAGCACTTTGGAGGTAGGTTGTTTTGCAGCTGTTTCCTCCCCCCAACCCCCCCGCCGTCCCCTGGAGGAGGCAATGCCATATTGTGGGAAGCTAGTAGAAGTAGAGTAGAAGTACTATCTACTCTATGGGTGACTATCAATACTACCTTACAGACACTCATTAGACAATGAGGAGTCAGCCAGAGGTTGCAAAGGCACTGCTATCTACTGCTGAAGACCCCATGGTGGTACAGGTTTAAATGAATAAGTGGCTGTTCAATGTGACTAAAGACAACACTTTCCATGGATACACACATGGTGTCTTAGTCAGGGTTTCTTTTCCTGCACAAAAAACATCACAACCAAGAGGCAAGTTGGGGAGGAAAGGGTTTATTTAGCTTACTTCCACATTGCTGTTTATCACCAAAGGAAGTCAAGACTGGAACTCAAGCAGGTCAGGAAGCAGGAGCAGATGCAGAGGCCATGGAGGGATGTTCCTTACTGGCTTGCTTCCCCTGGCTTGCTCAGCCTGCTCTCTTATAGAACCCAAGACTTCCAGCCTAGGGATGGCACCACCCACACGAGGCCCTACCGCCTTGATCACTAATTGAGAAAATGCCTTACAGCTGGGTCTCATGGAGGCACTTCCCCAACTGAAGCTCCCTTCTCTGTGATAACTGCAGCCTGTGTCAAGTGGACACACAAAACCAGCCAGTACACATGGTATAGGTCACATGCTGTATTCAAAAGCCAAATAAAGTTTTTGATGTTACCCAGGTAAGAATAGCAGCTGAGGCAACCCTGATAGGAGCTTTAATGAAACAGCTCCCCCAGGTTTTCAATCTCCCTGTGAACTCCTCTGTGGAAGAGTTCTACTAAAGAATCCCATTTCCCATGCAATAAGCAAAATGAAAAGGAGGTGGTTTGGAATTGAGAGCGGCAAAACCAAAACCACAAGCACATAGGATCCCTAGGATTAGGCTTTTACTGAGAATACTGTAAGAGAACTTGAAGCATTAAAATTGCTGAGAGTGAAGACTGTGAGTTATGTACTAGGATCATAGCTTTATTGAATGATGAGATTTTTCATACTAAATATCTCTAGGACTTTGTGTCATTGAATTCAGAAACACACAGTGTTTCACGTACCAAGATCATACATGGTAGAACATGGGAAGTGTAGGAAGATTTCATACCACATTTGAAGTTACAAATCGTTGCTAGTCTTCTTCAGAGATCATTACGGCACTGTTATGTTCTTCCAGTTTTGAAGGGGAAACTTTGGGTTCTTCACTCTTAGGTGGTTTTACATAACTAATCAAGAGAAAAAGTAACACAATGAACAATAATGAAAAACAAGCCAAAAGAATCCAAATATGAGTCACTAGCCCAATTATTTCCTTGGGTTTCTTTTCATTCTCATTCATAGGGCCACTGTCAACACTCCCTCCAAAGCCATGTGCCAGGCAATATGGTGGGCCCCACCCACGTTTGCAGTGGCAGTGATGTAAATTGTTGCACACACCTTTCATGTTGCACATCTTGGGTGAACACTGACTTGTCCAAATTGACTTACTGACACACCTCTTATTGATACACACATGCCCTGGACCACAGTCTGTGCCATCTTTCACAAGACCAATGTCAGGGATTGTCATCCCAAAGTGGTAGTCAGTCCCCCAACAGGTGATGCCATTGAGGTGAGTCCATAGTACAGTGGAATGCTCCCTCAAAAATGGAATGCCTGTTACGTTCTCACACTGAACTCGGCCACAGAGGATGTCTGCATCATGACATCTTAAGTATGCATTTCTGATCATACCACAGTTGCCAAAACGGTCACCTTGGGTGTTGAGTTCTCTGTAGCAACTGTGAGCTGCACTCCTGGCTTCTTTGCCAAAGATTTGCTTACACTGTTTATCTCGGTTATTACATCTCTTTTCATAGCAGTAGCCACCATCTTTACAGGGGCTCCCATCAAGCAAATAAACATCATTAGGACACTTATGTGACTGTCCGTTGCACCATTCTGGAAGGTCGCATTCATTGACCTTTTCCCTGCAAACTCTGCCTGCTGGCAAGATCTGGCAATGTAAGCAGCAAAGCCCGAAAGCACAGGCAGCCCCATCTTTGAGGGTGCAGCTGGATTTGCAACATGGATCTGCTGTACAATTTTCTGCAGATCCACAATCACACTGCTCTCCATCATCAACCACCCCATTTCCACAGTGTTTGCTTTTGAGGATGCCTAGTGGCTTCTTTTCCTTGCGCATACAGTTGGCAGTAGCATATGTTGTCCAAAACTCAGAATAACTACAATTACTGAACTTCGGGATGCCACTATCTGTGGGAGCCATTAAGCAAACTTCTGCTCCACATGTACATGACCTGCTATCATGCCCCATACCCAAATTATGACCCATCTCATGTGCTATAATATGTCCAAAAAACCAAAGATTACGTCCTAACAGACGATCAACTCCACAATTATGGGATGGTACACAGACAGTTCCAACATAAGCTAAACCAAGGAGCCTACCAAAATAATGATTCACAAAAAGATGTGTAATGTCATTTGGAATACGAATATTAAGACTGATAGTCTTCCAAATACAAAATTCTTCTAGAAGAAATTCCAATCTATCCACTGTCACAGGGTTTCCCTCATTCCACATCTCAACTCCAATTAAAACTACCTCAATATCCAGTGCCTGATAAATGTTATTTATAATATTGATAATGGTAAATAGTTCCACTAACACACGTGATGCATTATTGTTATGATAACGGATTCGCTCACGGTCAACAACCAATGCCAGGTCAAGAAAATGCTTGTGGGTCCACCATCCCTCATAGTCACTTTGCATCAGAGTAGGCTTTTCACTCTTCTGAAGCTTCATCTGCCGCGCTATCTCTTCTTCTGTCAATGCACATCTCATGGAGAGTAATTCTGTCTCCTCACTGTCTATCTTGTGAACCAAATGTTCAAATGTGGAAGAAAGGTCCTTGGGCTTGATCTCATAGACTGTGCCATTTATCTGTAATATTCCTTGAAAGCCTCCATAACAGGTGGTAATAGCAACCATGAACTCTGGGTCTCCATCCATATAGCCATGGTAGTAGCAATCCTTCTGGACATAAGGCTGGTCTTTGTGTAGCGCACCTTGCTTAGTGTAGGTGAATACAGAGAAGAGTCTAGATACCAAGAACTTCTTGGCCTTCATGTAAATAAAATGTTTCTGGCCCCCAAAGTGCAGGCTATAGGTCAGCCATCCCATAGCCCACATTGGTCTGTTGCCTGTGACCTGTAAGGGTATCACTACTTCTGGGAGGCTGGTATGCTGAGCATGTCCAGTCAAGGGCCATGATGGAAGAATGATCAGTATCTCTAGCCAGAGGAACAGATGAGGTATCCTTGTGTATACCACAGCCTTATCCATAGACACCTTGTCCTCTGAGACAGCAAAGGAGGATGCCCTTAGTCTTGTTTGCATGTAGTGCTGGCCTTTAAGGGTTTGTCTTCTGGCTGAGTTGATGCATTAGAGTGGCAAGACTAAATGAAAGGACAGAAATTGGAGTATCTCAGTTATGGCAGGCCACAGTAGAAGAGAAAGATCAAGATGTGAGCTTACATGACTGAGGTATTGTTCAAAGAAATAACTCTACAAAGTGCATTAGATTTGCTGTTTAATTTTGTTGAAGTACAGTCAAACTATAGGTATAAGGAAGAATTTTAATTTGCAAATATTGATACTTTCTGAACCTAGGCAAAGAACTAATGGACTTATTCCTTTACCTTAAAAATGAACACTTGTGTAAGATACACAGAGAAACATGCCCCCAATGAAAGTACATTCACACATACTGTAAGCTTATTGCACAAAATGCCAAGAGATCATAGCAGAAAATAAGAAGAGAAAGGGGTCTATTAAGGACAAAAGTTCTAAATTGTGAGTATCATCATAATATCTTCAGGTGTTCTCCATGTCTGTGAGTTTCATGCTGTTATTTATAAAGACATTATTTCAGTATATCACCTTACCTGACTTTGATTTCATGGTCCTTCAGCCTTTGGCTGCCATTCAAGAGATTGAATTACAGGCAAATCTCACTTATTGCTTTTTATATTTCCATTTTTAAGAAAATATATTTTCATGAAATTCCTTTAATAATTTTTAATACTAGTTTTTGTTCTGATGGGAAAGGTTTAATCATTGTTCATGTGATACTCTTGGTAAGTAATTCATATGAGTTCATCATAATTTATTCTTAAAATGTCATGCAATCTTCTCAAAGGAAAAGAAAATATGATCTGGATTGACTTTGTACTGTGGACAGTAAATTGTACAATGACTCAACATGTCATAACTCCAGAGTGACTCTAACATCTTCTTTCTAGATACATCTAGATACATTGTGCCATGTACTACAGAAACCTTAAAGTTGACTTTCAAAATCTTTTCTCCATTGTTTCCTTTCCATAGCTTTATCAAATCTATCAGTCTCTGTACTGTTCATATACCTAGTATTTCTCTCTGATATAGTGTCTAACTCAGTGTTATTCAAAGCAGAGTAACCACACATTATAAAGGTTTAGAATGCCCAGTCAGATAAATAGAGCAGAATAAGAAAGAAGACAGAATTCTTTCATCTGGTTATGTTTGAAATACTAGATAAGAGTCAAGTTGTGTGTTCCTGTGTAAACTCATAGTCTAAATATTTGTGTTTCTATCCCTGGTGTTAATTCTTAAATGACTTACTAGCAGGTGAAGTGACAATATCCAGGACCTTGTCTAATGATAGTTGCTTCATGTCACATCTGCAGTGTAGATTTTTCTTGAGATTTTACATGACAAAGAGAACGTTGGTCCCCACATTCTTTTTCTCTTATAGGGTTGAGTTCTAGATTGAATTGCCTAGCAACAAGAAACTCTCAGCCTACAGAACAGTGCAACTAGCTAAGGTTCTACCCATGCCTGTACTATCTCAACCAGTTTGCTTTCTATTGACTCCTCAGTATCAGTAATCAGATTTTCTAATATGCTTCATAAACTTCAAAGTGAATTAATCTCTTTACATTACAACCGTTCTGCATTTCTCTAAAGTCATATAATCACTATACCTTCTGTACTTTTTCTGCTCATGTTGCCTCCATGGTCTCAGTTGATCCTCAATATCCAGGAAAAACATAATCAAGTAAGTATCAGCATTAAATGACATCCTAGATGAAGTGCATTCAACAGAAAGCTACAAAATAATCTACCCAATGAGTACAGAGCAAAAACTCTTAGTATCCAAGGAGAATTGTCTGAAAGAAATAAAATACTAACTAAGAAGGAATGGAAGTCTTCCCAAATGTAGGGAAATGGAAATAATTATTTGTATTCTATCTGATGATAGTGAAGTGAAGGCACATATCAAAAGCACAAAAAATATCAAACATACATAAACTCTGGGAGATGAAATAACAATCCATTGACTGATCAATGGGTCACTAGTGATATAAATTTCTAAATATAAAAAAATGTAGTATATTAAAGCCCATCAGTTACAAGTAAATCAGTCACAAAGCCAGGGTGATTTCAAATAATATATAAGGGCCTTATATAACCAAAAAAAACCTAGTTCTAAATTAGTTGTTGAAAATAAAGAATTCATAGTAGAAATGAAAGAATAGAAATAAACTAATAAACAAATTAGTGAAGCAAATGGGTTTTTTTGAAAAGATAAATAAGATTGACAAACTGTGAGCCATGCTACCTAAAAAAGTAAGAAAACACAAATGAGTGAAGTGAGAGAAGCAAAGTGAATCATTCTGACGCACATAAATGGAATGAGAACCCCATTAGGACATTCATTAATAGAAACATTCCACCAAGTTGGAAAAATTAAGAGAAATGGAAATGGATAAATTTCTACTGGCACATGACATATTCCTTCCCCGTCTCTCCCCAAGAAAACCCCAGGATGACAATGTCACATAACTAGACATCTTATTCTTTGAATTACAACTTTTAGCATCAGGAATCGGCAACTTGTGGTTGAGTCATTTGCCAAACAAATCCAAACATCAAAAGCTATTGCCAAGGCTATTGGTTGCTTTCCACAACTTGGTGATAAGGTCCAACTTCTAAAGACAATACTTGTGTCATCAAACATGGAGAGCTCAAGCTAGTGCCTAGTTAGAAGCTTCTCCCTTGCTGACTAGTATTCAGGGTAGTAGAAGGTACTCTGTACATTACAGCAGAAAAGCAGTCATTCCTATCACCAACTACATACCCTATGACCTATAAGAGCAACTTACCTTCAAGATATATTGATGTAATCATGGTACAAATGTATCATGGAATTAACTAACCATATTTTCTTAAAGAAGTTTGAAGCCCACTCCATGAGCTGTAATTCATACAAGATACTGCTAAAGTGGCCAAGAACTTGACATTAGATAGGTCATGGGTCTAGGGGAAAATTAGTTCTGATATTCTGAGATGGAAGCTTAAAGGTTCCTTGGAAACTCAGTTGTGTTGGAGGGTGTTTTTCTTAGGCAAACACATGAAGGATTGTTTCCTGAAGTAGACACATGTGAAAGGCTAAGGCCGAATAGTGAAGAAATAGTTCACAGAAGCAGACACAGTGAAAGGCTGTTCTGTGAATGCAAGCATGTGAAAGGACACATGAAGGATTCATCCCTAACGACACCCATGAATTGTTACATTGAGTAGTTGAGTTTCATTTTCTGGACTCCATAGAGAGAAATGCACCAAAAAAAAAAAAAAAACATTTGGTGGTTTGCTATAGTTTCTTGCCACTTCCACAGACTTGGGCTGATTGGCAGAGTGATGTCATCTGAGACAGACTCATGTGCTGAGGCTAGACCTGTGAATGACAGGTGGTGTTTAGAGGGAGTATAAAAAGGACTTGATCCAGAATGACAGAGGCTGAGCTTGGCTTGATTACAGAGCTATGTAGGTGTGCAGTGCTTGTTGGTCTTGAGTCTTCACTGATCTTCACTTCACTGAGAGAGAGAGGAGAGGAGGAGAGAGA
>JADRCD010189807.1:0-12415 GCA_019843815.1 Montemys delectorum
TTTTTTTTTTTTTTTGATCTGGGTGACTTATGGAGTCTGTCTCTTTGTCCTTGAGTTGCTTCAGGTCTCCTGGTAGGCCTGTAGCTCTGGCTATAACAGACCACCTGTGGGACTGTCTTCCTCAGGGTTTCTATTCCTGCATAAGAGTCTTTAATCTTCCCTCTGAAATTTCACAAGCCAGGTCTCCATCTTCTGCACTGTTCTCAGCATGATCTGCCAAGCTCCTACAGAATATCCCACAGAGTTCTTAACAATCAGTGGCTCTTCTAGCCCAAAGTTCCAAATTCCATCCACAATCCTTCCCAAAACATGGTCAGATTGTCACAGGAATACCCCACTATGCTGGTACCAATTCGTATTTGTCAGGGTTTCTATTCCTGCACAAACATCATGACCAAGAAGCAAGTTGGGGAGGAAAGAGTTTATTGAGCTTACTTCCACATGGATGTTGATCACCAGAGGAAGTCAGGACTGGAACTCGAGCAGAACAGGTCAGGAAGCAGGAGCTGATGCAGAGGCCATGGAGAGATGTTTATTACTGGCTTGCTTCTCCTGGCTTACTCAGCCTGCTCTCTTATAGAACCCAAGACTTCCAGCCCAGGCATGGCACCACCCACAAGGGGCCCTACCACCTCCATCACTAATTGAGAAAATGCCCCACAGCTGGGTCTCATGGAGGCACTTCCCCAACTGAAACTTCCTTCTCTGTGATAACTCCAGCCTGTGTCAAGTTGACACACAAAACCAGCCAGTACAGGGGCCTTCCAAGTGGGAGCTCTTCACAGGGGTAGAGAAGCTGCTGATATGTTGCCCTGGCTGTAGTAGATCTCCTGGGAGGCCTTCAGACATCTGCTGTGAATACAGTGGATCCTCAACTGGTCTGAGTGAAGCAGGTCCTCTAGAATGGATCAGGATATGGAGTCTTCACAGGAGCAGATCAACGAGGGATCTACTCCAGCAGTAAGGACTGGGTGGAAGGGGTGGAAGGGAAAGAAGGGGAGTGGTATTCAGGAGGGCAGATGTTTAGTGGGTTATGACTCCAGACTCCACCAGGCCCCTAGCAACAACTTCAGGACCGGGCTGGGAGGATTCTTACCAACTGCTCTGAGTGCAGCTGGTCCTCTAGGATGGATCTAGACATGGAGTTTTCACTGGAGCAGAACAACTAGAAGTCTGCCCCAACAGCAAGGACTGGGCAGACTATGAGGGAGTCTTGATAACAACAATAAATTAACAGTTTGGTAAAGATGTCTTCTGTCATTTTCCATAAAGCATCAGGTGAACTATGGTTCATACAGTATCTGTGAGATGGATATTGCCACACCTGTTTTAAACTCATATACATTCTTATGTGTGCCTGAAAATACTGTACTGGTTGCAGACCTGAGAAGGAAGTCTTTAGATCATAATTTTACAGTTATGAGTTATTATGTATTAATATCCTAATAGGTTTTATTCATAATAATGTTTCCCTATTTTCCTTAATTAATGAATCTGAAAGAAATAAATGTAGGTAGAAGAGATAAGTGTTATATTTGGGTCATTTTTACTATAGAGAGAATATAAAAATATTTAAATAAATATTCGTACCTTACAATGAAGCATATGTTTATTATTAAAATTTACTAAGATTCTGTATGGAAATGTGAGCAAAATTAAATATTACCAATGCTAACAAATTTTACAAATAAAAAGAGAAAAACATCTGGAATGAGTTAAAGACTTGGAGTCATATCTACTTCTTAACCTAATTTTAAATATTGGAATAATTTCAATCTTAGTGAAAAGAAAAGTAGTTTTGCACTGAATCATGTCTATAAAGAGATATCTTAGGAATCTAAATTTAGATCTCTCGCTCTCTTTAAAAGGAAAGGTGTGATAAATAGACTGTTACATGTTCCTAAAATTGTGAAACCATCAGTTGGATTGGCACTGTAAATAGTAATTAGATTTTAACTTAATGTTTATGCATGCAAAATTAAATCATTGTCTGAAAACCGACCTTTGCACAAAAATTGTAACTCTAATTAATCAACCTTTCAAATATTCTAGCATTAATTTTTTTTCTGCCCATTTATACTAACTGTGGGAGTTAATAAACAATACAAATATGTGTTTGTATTAGTGTAAAAGCATTGAAAAAAATTGGATGAAGATATCAAATCCCAAGGAAATCAATATGTTGTTCATATACTGTAATGTTCATATAACAAGATATACATGGATACTTAATGTTATTTATGTATAACACAAATACATAATTAATAATTTTATATGAAAATATACTGTTATACTATGATCAGTACTGTCAGCAATATTTTATCATTATTTTTATTCTAGTTTTATGGTTATAATTACAACTTTTTACCCTTTAATATCTATCCTTTGAATAATCCCATGTATTCCTCTATCTTTCTGTCAAATTTATGGCCTACTTTATCATTAATCATTGCTCCATGTAAATATATATGTATATATGTATATATAAATTAAATTTAGATATATGTATGTTACAATTTGTGTCATGTTACTCTTATGTGAGTTCAGGCTGGTATTTTGGCTTTGGATATTGTGCTCTTCTCTAGAGAAGACAATTCCTTCACTCTAAGCATTTCTTAGTCGCCTGTAGTACTTTAGTTAGTTTGGAGACTCACCAACTTTGCATATATGTGGTCTCATGTTTATTTACATCATATTTAAAGGGCAGTTATGTTGATGAGACTTTATATCCATACCTTCTGACATTTCAAAGACAGACAATTTCACAGCAATTTTCCTGATTCTCTAGATTTTATATTTTCACTCTCTCTTCTGCAATGTTCCCTGAAACTTAGTTGTGGACATATTCTCTAGATGTCTCCTTTAGCACAGGGCTTCACAACTCTTTTATTATTTACATTTCCCATTAGCTTCCTTTATGAGGGGTGAGAACTTTGACACTTCCCATTATTTGAGGATCCAATTTTCAAACTTAACAGAGTCCAAAGTAAAATATTACTTCTCTATGTTTTGTAATTATAAATATTTTTTATATTCTATCACATATATGCAAGTTTTTCAGTACTGGAGATTACTTCCACAATGTCTCATATGTTAGGCAAGCATTCTACCAACCCAGTAATATCCAGAAACCAAAAATTTTCTTCCCACATCCTCTTATGATAGTCTTCTTCCTCCTTGTCCCTCTGTGGTTGTTGCTCCTCCTCCTCCTCCTCTTCCTCTTCTTCTTGTTCTTGTTCTTCCTTTTCCTTCCCCTCACCCTTCTCTTCCTAGCAGTACTAGAATGAACCTAGGCCTTCACATAGCCAGGCAAATGTTCTGCTACTGATTGATATTAGCACACCCAAGTTATATCTACAATTATATAAATGTAGCAATTTACTTCTCTTAATAAGCTATCCTTTTTATGATTGACAATCATAATTTATAATTGGTGGCTATATTCAAAAGTTTTAACATATCAACTTATATCCCAGGCAATGAAAAGAGAATTGAGTAATAAAACACAGTATAGAATTTGGAACAACTGTGATTCAGGTAGACAATACAAGCATCCCATGTAACTAATAACTAAGATTTTTCTTTGGTCTATTTTCAAGAATTGGCATGACCACAGTTAAAAACAATGCTTATATTCTCAACATCATTTTGCCCTTTTGTCAGATTTCCAATTAATTGGAAATATTTTTAGCTCTTAAGATCTGAAGAATACATTTTTAAAAAAAGAAAACCCCTCCTTTCCCTATGTGTCATGGAGCTCTGTTAATTTCTATATATAGCCGTTTCAGTCCATTATAACAAAATCAGCAGTAGCAGGTGGCAGCGTGAATTTAAATTAGATCCAATATTCTGCAGGAAAGCAGGGGGTCTTCCCCATCAGTTTCTTCAGTGAACATATGAGATACCCACATGACCAAGTTTGGTAAATTAGTCTATCCATTTATGACTTTCTATTTTCTACAATTGTTGTGCTGTTTCCTCTCAAACATTACTGTTTTACTCATTAAACTTTCCTTTCTAAAATGAAAATTGACTGAAGAAAACTGAGACATTTTTTTGTTAATGATGATCTTCTTCTTCATTTACCCCTGCATTTTATCATTCTGTGGCACTAGCAAAACATCTAAAATTATCAATCACAATAGAATTTTATGCTGCACTAGATGACTAATATCTCTATTTGAACATCACAGTCTGTATGCATTTACAGATTTAATTTGCATATAAATATTATCATTACAGATACATATATTTATTACTCACAATTATTTTAAACAACCATTAATAATGAGGTTATTAAGCAACTAGGAGAAAAACCCAAATGTTTTAAATGAAAAGTTTGACATACATGAACTAAAATTTATGTTAACATAATTTAAACACATGCTATTTTCTGCTTTAATAGTATAGTTAACCTGTTACATTTAATTGAGCCTAAAACTTTTTTCAGTGTGATATTTTAAGAGATTAGGTTAATGACAGTGATATTTGTATACATGTATATTATATATAAGTGTATATATATACATATATATATATAATGTATGCATGTTTTTAATTTTAAATGGCCATATTACAGTAGGTAAATAATGGTCTGTAAGGATGGTTACTTTATTTCCCTAGTTTTAACGTTCTCTATCACAAGAATCTACCTTCATTAGTGCAATTTTTGTCACTTCTATCTATTATCCATTTCTGTGAGCAGCAACATATTTATTATAGATATTAACATCAATGTATTTTACATACAATTTTTCTATCATCTGTTTGTTTTTTGTCTGTTCATAATTCTCCTACATTATCTATGTATATCTACATCTATAACCATATCAATAAAATATATATAAAATTCATAAACATGATGGGCTGGAAGTTATAAGTATATATCATAGCTTATAATTTACATAATTGTTATAATTGTATTCAATTTATATCAGAAAAAAAAGAGCCTTTTTAATTGGACAAAAAGAGGAAAATGTAGCTTATTGTATTCAAATGCTAATTACGTTCCCCAGAAAACTGTTTAATAAGAGAGTCTGCATGTAGCTTCTGGGACCAGCCCCCAGTTGGTTCTGATTGGTACATAAGGATGCCAGGAGCCAATAGCTGGCGAGGACAGAGAGAGTCAGGATTTTCGTATTCCTGGGCTTGGGATCAGGAGGAAGAGGTGGAAGGGGAGATTGGGTATGCTTTAGAAGAGTGTGAAGAAAGCTCAGACAGAGAGGCTGCCAGGGGTAGAGAAGAAAGGAGAGAGCCCTGGACTCTGAACCAAGAAAATGTGGCCCAGATGGCTGACTAATTAGAGTTAAAAGCAGCCAAGGGGGAACATAGAAATTAATAAGTAGTAACTCGGAATCATCAGTTGGAGGTAGTATCTAAGACTATGGAGGTTACAAAAAAAAGAAAAAAAGAATATGGAAGTTAAGTAGAGAAACCCTATCTCAACTGCACTGAATTTAATTTTGTAAACATTACAAGTTTAGTAAGAATGTAGTAATTAACAAATACACTAGAATAATATATAAATGCCATGCATAATTAAATCTATTGTTAATAATGGTCCATTTTTATCTATATTCAAAACAAAAGTTATATAAAAACAACAATACATAGTAGTGGTTTCTTCTATGCAATATGTTCTTATATATGAAAAACTATTCTAAAGTTTTTATATGTTTAGACTTATTAATACATATGGCAATTGATTAAATATTACATAAAATGAACAATGTCTGTTAGTATCTTCTATTTTAATAGAGGCGTCTTTTTACCCCTCATTACACTGTAGGACCCCATGTGATACAGATCAGTGCTGCCCGTTTTACATGCTTTCTCATGAGTTCATGTGTAAGCCGACCATGTTGCTTCATAGGTCCTTGATTCATTGGTGCCTTCCATTCCTTCTGGCTCCTCACCCTTTATGCCTCCCTTTCTACATGGTTTCTGAAACTCATAGATTTATCCCTTTTAGAGCTCATATTGTTCAGTATCTGCACACTGTCTGACTGTGAATCTCTATATTTGTTCTCATCTGCTGAAGGAGGAAGATGTTCTCACAAAGTCTGAGCAAGGCACTGACATAGAGAAGAATCTCATTAGGAGTTACTCATTGCTATGCATCTAGGGATTAGGAAAATTCAAATACTATTGTTCTACTAAGATACCTAGTCTGACATATTTTATCACCCAGTGTTGATTATGGTTCCCATTTTTTGGAATGGGCCTTAAATCAAATCAGATATCAGTTGGTTACTCCCACAGTCTTGGTACCAACATTGTATTAGCTTATGTTGCAGGAAGAACACGATTGAAGATCAATGAGTTTATAGCTGGATTCTTGTTTATGTTTAACCTTGGATAACATGCAGTAGGGGTTGAAGGCTTTACATAGGCACCAGCTCTAGTTTTGATGTTTAATGAGTTGTATAGTCATCTTCAGCAATTGGCCTGTCATAAATTTCTTGGCAAGAGGCTGGATTATTTGGGGTTCCTGCGGAACCTCTTGGGGTTCTATTACATATAAATCATTTTCAGTATTGGAAACTTTATTTAGTTACAGGACATGCGCATTTGGGGCTGTCATTTTCATTGTGCCATTCACAAGTCTACAGTGCCACCAATTATGGATAAAATATTTCCCTACTCTGCAATCTCACCAGAATGAATCTCCATCATTCTGAGAAGTGTAAAATAAAATCTCAGAGTAATTTTGATTTTGATTTCCCTGGTTGCTAAGGATGTTGAATATCACTTCTTTTTATATACCCATTGTAGTTTGATATTTTGAGAATTCTCTGTTTAGATATGGATACCATCTTTTAATTTCGTTCATTGATTTTTGTATACCCAGTTTTTGAAAATGTATTTATGTATTGTGGATAATGGCTCCTCTGTTAGATGTATTTTCATAAAAGCATTCTTACATCTGCAGGCTCCCACTTTGTGAAAATGACAGTGTCCTTTGCTATGTAGAAGCTTCTTCATTCAGGAGGTGCAATTTAACTGTTGATCTTTGTGCTTGTGCTAACAGTGTTATGTATAGGAAGCACTTCCCATTATCATCGTTTTTTAGGCTACATCCCACTTTCTCTTCTGGCTTTATCTTGAAGCCTTTATCCATTTGGAGTTGACTTTTGTATAGGGTGTTAGAGTTCTATTTAGATAGTTCTATATGCAGCCATCCAGTTTCGTGAACATTATTTGTTGAACAAGTTATTTTGTTTTGTTTATCAGTGCACATTTCTCACTTCTTTATCAAAAGTCAACTGCCCACATGTATGATCTATTTATCAGTGTTTCTGTATTTGTTCCAATACCATTGTGTTTTTAATAAGCAGTCTGTAGTATAATTTTAGGTCAGGGATGATGATGCCTGTTTGAAGCTCTCTTATCAAACAATATTTGAGGTATTTGGAGAATTTGGTGTTTCAAAATAAAGTTTAAAATTGTCCTTTATACATCTTTTAAAGAAGAATTATGCTATAATTTTAATAGGGGTTGCACTGAATCAATAGATTGCTTTTGTTATGGTGGTTATCTTCCTATATTAACACTATTGGTCTATGAGCATGGAAGATCTTTCCAATTTCTGATATACTCTATAATTACCTTCTTCTTTAACACTCAAGTCTTTCTACTGCTTAGTTGTAAATACTCCAAGATATATTATTTTAGGCTCTTGTGAAGGGCATTTTTCCCTAATTTCCTTCTCAGTCCATTTGTCATTTTTATATGGGAGTGATACTGATTTTTTGTTGTCGTGGTTTTGTTATTGTCATTATTTTTAGTTAGTTTTGTACCCGTGTACTGTAGGAATTTCATAATGTACTTATTAGTATCACTTATATATACTAGTATCTTCAAATAATGATACCTTGACTCCTTCCCTTTCAATTTGTATTTCCTTGATCTCTCTCAATTGTCCTAATGGTTTAGCTAAGACTTAAGTACTAAACTGAATGATGAAGACAGTGGATAACCTTGGCTCTTTCCTTATGTTTTGTGAAATTACTTTGACATTTTTACTCAAATAGTCATAAGGAAGAATATTATAAGGCTTTACTGTAAGAAACAAGATACAGATTCTCCTTAAGAGTATGATAGATATTTATAATGGATTTTAATCACATTCATCCTCCATTCCCCTTCATTTTAGCCTGCTTCCATTACAACTTTTTTCTTGATAACTTCTCTTTTCATCTCTTATTTTCATATGACACCCACTAATTTTTAATTAAGGTAACTTGTATGTATGTAATAAATTGATATTTTTACTTATTTATGTCTAATTCAATATAAATACCTATATAAAAATAAACATATGCAGACAAACCAAAGTTAATGATTAAATGTATGAATTAAAGCTAAGGATTATTAAAGATAGCTAATAAGAATTTTCTCAGTAAAGATATATACATAGACAAGAGCTACTTTATAATATTCAACCTTGTTAATTATAAAAGAAATATACATTAGAACCATCAAAACAGTGATGATGTCATTAACCCCTGTTACTGCAGTTCTACTAAAAAGAAAAATGGGAAAGTATTGGTAAAGCTATGGAGAAAGTGAACCGTTCTTACTCTTGGCACGTATGTGAACAATTATTATGGGAACCCATCTGTAGCTTTCTGCAAAAATTAAATATAGACCTACCATATGGGTAAGAGATTCTTACTACTGAATTTATATTCAAAAGAATTACAGTCTATGACCATACCACACTGAACGCTCCTGATCTCGTCTGATCTCAGAAGCTAAGCAAGGTCAGGCCTGGGAATACCAGATGCTGTAGACTAAGAAGAAAAAAAAAAAGAATTACAAATATTTTCTCAGAGACTAATCTACTTTTCCCTCCTCACTAATTTATTCTCATTTCATTTAAGACTTTTCTATAATGTATTTTGATTATTTCCCCTCTCCTCAGTTTTTTCAGGTGCTCTTATGACACACACAATTTTTAGGAAGGAAGAAGTATTTCAGTTCATAAACCTACCATATACGGAAGAGATTCTTATGTTTTATAGAGATTTTTATGTGTTTATAGAGATAATATACTTGCACATGGATAAATACTGAATGGTTTCCTTCAATAAGATAATTTTTAATATCTTGTAGAAGCAGAAAATGCTGTAGTGTTTTTTGTTTTTTGTTTTTTGTTTGTTTGTTTTTTGTTTTTTGTTTTTTTGAGACAGGGTTTCTCCGTAAAGCCCTGGCTGTCCTGGAACTCATTCTGTAGACCAGGTTGGCCTCGAACTCAGAAATCAGCCTGCCTCTGCCTCCCAAGTGCTGGGATCGAAGGTGTGCACCACCACCACCTGGTTCTCTGTAGTGGTTTTATTGAAGAAAATGAACTCAATGTCCCATTATAAACTGTTTTTCATTTCATCTTCTTTATACAAGATGAATAAGTTCTAGAAATAGTGTAAAATATAATGCTCAGAACTAACAATATAATGCTGACCAACTGCAAGTTCACCTTGAGTGTTAAATCATCAGATAAAAAGTAAGCAAACAAACAAGCAAACAAAAAACGGATGGGCATGCCAAAGCCTTAAGGCTTATGTCATGCTTGTGACCTTGTTTATGCTGTTATAGCAATGTTTGCTTTTTATTGAGATAATTAGATTGTACATAGCAAATATACAAAACTTTGTAGTTCCACAGCAATAATAACAATAATAACAATAATAATAATAATAATAATAATAATAATAATAATAATGATGATGATGACTATAGTTTACTTTAGGATATATTTCAGTCACAAGAGAATAATTTGGTCAAAAGATTGGTTAATCTAGCAACTCTGGAAGAAGACCTCAAGCAGTTGCTACATTTGTTGATGGAAATTAGGTCATTGGAGTCAGAATAGACAGCAAAGGATAAGTTGCAGGAGATATAAGTTAGGTACATAAAGGGAGTAGGCCACACACAAATTTATATCAGAAATTTAATGATGAACTGAGTAAATGCTACAAAGGATACACAATTCCCTTCTATTCTGGCTTTGTCTTTTTTGTTACATGTGCTTATATTCTAATTTTTATGTCTTTAGAATTGAATTAACTTTCTATTTTAGTTTCTTTCATGATCTAATCCTAAAGTTGTGCCTCCACATATTTATATTTTATTATATATGAACCATAAGGATACTGGCATTTGGAGATTGATATTTTTGAAGTGGCTGTTTACATAATTGCAGTTAAGGCCTCTATGGAAGCAGACCAGAAAGACACTTCTCATTCTGCCATGTGAAAGAACAGAAGTGGCCATGCATGAAGACAACATGACCTTCATGCAAACACAGATTTTCTAACTACTTCCATATCTTTTCAGTTTCCAGAAGAAAAATAAATAAGTTTCTGGTATTATATGATACATAATATCTGATGGTCCTTAAAGTAACCCAAACAGAGTGTGACTGTCTAAATGTATTTACTATGCTCATATACAACAAGTTTCTTAACAAAACTGAATTTTTGTTGCACTGGTATATAGAATCTGTCAGTGTCTGCAGCATTGGGCTCTCCTGTTTACATTACACTTGATACAAATTTTCTCATTTTCCTTTGGAATTCAGTAATATAGACATTACATACATGCCTCACTCTCCCTCCCTTCCCCCCCACCCACACACACGCAAGTAGGGAAAGTAGAAGTGATTGACACGTGATGTCATTTCACTTATTCCCTATAAAAATAAGTTTATAAAATAATATTACAAGTACAGTGGGCAGTGGAGGTAGCTCAGTCAATAAAATATCTGTCTCGTAAGTACTAGGAGCCAAGTTTCTGCTCCCTACTGGGGCTTAATGGTACCACCTGTAATCCTGAGACTAGGCATAGGGACAGAAAAGGGTGAGGCTGACAGGGCTTACTGGCTAACATGCAAGCACTCCTTTCAGTAGTATATCCTGTCTTAAAACATAAGATGAAATGTGATCAAAGAAGACACTTAGTGTCAACTTCAATACAAACTCAAATACATGCAACACAAGCATATGTTTACACATGCACTGCACATACTTTTGCATACAAGAGTACACACATAAACAAAAGAATGCCTCAAAAATAGCAATAAAAGTGTTGAGAAGGAAAGCATTTCCAATTTTTAAAGAGTGTTCAAATGTAGATACCAAAAATACTAAGCACTGACTTTTTAAATTGATTGTGAAATGTCAGTGTGCCCTGGTGAGTTTGATAACAAATAGAAAATTAAAGGGTCTCCGTTCTCACAAACATACCAGAGCATTCTCAGCCTAGTACCACAGTTGGATTTCTAGAGAAAGGATTCAGTTAGTTCTTAGTTACCTAACAAGCCTTTCATAGCTAGCTTGGGAGAAGAATTCATATTTTTGATACCAATGTATATTACACACACACACACATACACACACACACACACACACACACACATGTATATATATACATATATGTATATATATATATATATCATATACAGATACACAATTTTAATCAGTGGTATATGTCACTGTTTACTGATGGTGTGACTCATGCATGGTAGGTTTCCCATTTGCCAATGGACGGGTCCATAAACCAAGCATACTTTTGAAGCACACATGCATCTAGTGGGTTGTTATTTTTGTAAAAAGGAAAAGAAGTGAGGAGAAATTTATGATCCCAGAAGAAACTAAAGGTTGGGGGTAAAAATGTTTAAATACTTTGTTAGTTGGATAACCTAAATCAAGCTTCTATCATATATTTATAGCTTATCATCCTTTCATTGAAGTTACTCTGTTCAACATCAGAATGAAATTTACCAAGCAATATTTTACAAGTTTAGACAAATTGGATTTTTTTAACCACCAGGATACTAATTAGAATTATTTACTGGTGCAGGTGGCTTTGTTTCATTGTCAGTTTTTTATTTTTTAATACAGAAGAGTAGAAAGAACAGAATAATAGAGGAAACTGTGTATACGACATTTGCAACTTTGCCAAAGTAGCAATTATAACATTGGTTCAAGAACAATTGCTCTGAAAAACTATGATGTCATTTCTTTCCCATCTTTAAAAGGGTAGTTTAACATAATATAGAAAATATACTACTAAAGTTTGGTATCATAAAATCTGAATTCACTTCTTAATTCTTTGTCAGGTTGAAGAACTTACTAATCATTTGCTTGCTTATATTGTTTTATCTGAAAAATAAGGAGATATTTTTCTATCTTTATTGGAATGATTGAATGAAATAAGATGTGTGTGCCTTGTTTTGAATCCTAACGGCATGGAAATCCAATTTGTATTCTTTGGTTGGAAAACTGAAAGAAATGACCACATGTATTAGTAATACAAATGATATTAGATGTTTTACAGAAACTGTACTGTCCCTGAAACACAAATACACACACACACACACACACACACACACACACACACACACACACACACA
>JADRCD010189807.1:12425-50550 GCA_019843815.1 Montemys delectorum
ACACACACACACACACACACACACACACACACACACACACACACACATACACACACACACACAGAGAGAGAGAGAGAGGGAGAGAGAGAGACAGAGAGAGAGAGAGAGAGAGAGACAGAGAGAGAGAGAGAGAGACAGACAGACAGACAGACTGACAGACTGACAGACTGACAGAGAGACAGAGACAGACAGAGACAGAGAAAGAAAGACCAAGAGATCGAGAAACAGAGACAGAGACAGACAGAGACAGAGAAAGAAAGACCAAGAGATAGAGAAACAGAAACAGAGACAGACAGAGACAGAGAAAGAAAGACCAAGAGATCGAGAAACAGAGACAGAGACAGACAGACAGACAGACAGACAGACAGACAGACAGACAGAGATTTACAGCTCTCCTGCAACAAAGGTACCCAGGAAGTATCAGAACTGTATGTTATACTAATTTCTCACTCCTCTGCTACCACTGAAGCTACCAGGGCAGTCACAAGAACAAATGAGCAAAAAGAACTAAGTTAAACAAACAAAATATACAAAAATCAGCTCAAAGACCCCATGGTGGGATATTTCATTTTCCTATAATGTTCACAATGAAAAGGTCATAAGCAATCTTCATTATACTGACAGATTGGCAACTGAAGCATTTTGGTTTCAAGAAAAAGAAACTCAAACTTGTCTCCTTCAAAATTAAAAGCTCAGCAATATTATGAAGTTAGGATGGTATATAGACTTAAGTGCACAAACAAATACTATTCCACAATTGATGGCACCAGATCTGAGGAATTTTCTAACTCTTCCCTTTAGATGCTTCACCACTCTAATAGTAGAAACCACTCATAGTTAGTCCTCCACATACTTCCGAACTATTGTAAAATAATTGAAATTGCTAATTGCTAACAAGCTACTTGGATGTAGGTTTAATTGAAGGACCACAACATATGTATTATGTTAAGCAAGTATAATCATAGGTAGAAACAAAATACATAAGTAATGAATCTGTGTAGCTGAAAAGGCCATCAAGTAATAATTATTTATGGCCCTGTAGCTGCTCCTTTTAACATAAATCTAGACATTACTTACTCATGCTACCAATCATTACATAAATTCCCTTGTAGATACCCAAAGAAATGTCTACCAGAAATGTTCATTCTTATCCAGGCCCTATTTCTGTTCTTTGGATCATTTTCTGCAGGGAACTGGGTTTAAAATATTGCAGATGTGAGAAGAGAAGATTTCAAATTTGTGAAATTTCTTGTTACCCTAATTCTGTCCTTGGCTGAATTCAGTTACCATCGTTTCAAATCCTTTCTCACATGGCTTCTTGCATGCATTTTTTTTTAATCATTTCAACAGCAAGATGAAGGCACTCCCCTTAATCCCTTTTCTTCCTCTGTTTATCAATCATTAGTCCATCTACTTGTACATGTTCTCAGTCTGCATTAACAGGACTCCTCCCATCTCACACCCCATTGCTACCATCTTACATCTCTTGTGCTCCAAGGCATATGGGAAACTTTCTTTATCATTCTTTACAGATAATTCACCTCTTTCTTGTACATAAATGCTTTAAAATGAGACACTCCTGTCCTGCATCTTTATTAATCACTTAGTGAACCTCTCTACCAATAACTCAAAACAGTGTACGTGATCCTGTTGACCCTGGTTTCTTCCATCTACCCTAGGTTTTTAGACTAAGAAATAGAGAGCCATACCAAGCTTAGGAAATTTCTTGATTAGCAAATCATACAAGACATCAATATTTTTATAACCATTTGTTCCTGTCAAACCATGTTTTCTGAACCCTCAGTCAAAACTCTCTGAGTGCACTTGATTCCTCTCCAGCCTACACTGATGCACTCTTCAGCTAACTGTTTTGCTAGAGCTCCTTTTGGCAGCAAACTATTCAACAGCATAAAAAAATACTGATTTTAATAGTCCTCATAATTATATTGGAAGACATCAAAGAGCTTTAACAAAGGAGTGTTGTGTTTTAACAAACAGATGTTGTATCAAGAATTGTGTTAGACACATGTATCTGTTATTTCTATACAAAATAAGATAATAAATAATAAAGAGAATAAAGCAACTCTTGCATTATCAAGCTATTCTGAGTCAAATATAAGCTTTCCTATGCTTGTCAGAACTACGTGACATTCAGGACCAAGAGTGGTTGACTCAAGGACAATAAAGAAATTTCTATATATCATTCTCTTTTCTCTGCATAGATGTACACCCCACAGGTGTACTGCATGTTTCTAATTATCTTACTTCTAGAACACTGGCTCTACTCTCATGATTTTATTAAATTTGTTTCAGATTTTCTTTTAATAAACTGTGTGTCTAGGACTGTATGATTTATGTACATGCATATTATATATTTCTTTTTTATTTGTAAATGATATATATATAACCTATATGTAATATAAAACATGCATATGATATATTTAATACATATATAATATACATATAATATTATAAAATATGAATTTGTTTTATAATAATGTAATAAGCCTACTACTACAATTGTACAGTTTTTTTTAGAGCTACCTCCCCAGTCATTGAAGAAGACAAAATATCTTACTCTTGGCAGTGAAACCATTAATTTAGAAGAGATTTATCACAATTCTAATTCAGTATGTCATCTTTACAATTATGAATGATTCTTTGCAGGAACAATCATATCTTTTTTCCTAAAAGATTTTAATCTTTCCACTTATCATTTATCATCCATAAATCATAACAAAATTTCTGTTTCTCTATCCCTGTGTCTCTCATGTTTACTCACCCACACATACACCCACACATACACACACACACACACACACACACACACACACACACTGTCAAAATTTACTCCCAGATATCACAGTGATTAAACAAAAGAAAAACTAATCAAGAGTTGGCTTATAATGGAATGGTGGCAATTGTCTCTGGTATAGTAAAGCATTGGTGTCTATCATTGGCATTCAGCAAGTTTTAGTTCTTCAACTGCAACACAGAACTTATTGACAATGAACAAATCCCTATACTGTTCAAAGTCTATTTGTAGCTTCATAGTTTTAATCAGACCACTCTTAAAATATTAAGTGAAAGAAAAGTGATATACATAAAACTGCTGACTTATAATAAACAAACATAAAAGAAATATGACTCTGAGAAAAAAAAAACAGAAAATATATCGCTTTACCTTGATTCTTTTAAGTAGAAATAATACTACCATGGAAATAGTGATTTCAGTTTGCAGCATTACATTTTGATAACACATTAGATGTGTACTGAACTCTCCCCAAAGGAGACCCTATAAAATACTTTGAAAATTATAGTCTCTCTCATAATGGAGAAAGTGAACAAAGACCCAGGAACAGAAAAACATGCCTTTATGTTCTCAGCACATTTTGACTTATAGTAGACCCAAAGGAAGTCAACACAGACCTATTGAAAGCTGTAAGTTAATATTTTACAACCACGCTGGGCAAAGCTTTGTTTGCCTTGTACATAGTGTAGACACAATGCCACTATATATGTCAATTGTTAGAAAACAATCAAGATCTGTAGCATTAAGGGAAATAGATTTCTTGGCAATAACGGTTGAAATTATCTACTGAAAATAAAATAGCAATTTATCTATAGGCCAATAACACATTTGGGAGAAAATTACTGCTCTAAATTATGTTGCAAGAGTTAAAGGGATTATAAAAGCCATTTAAAGGCAACATGCAAAGTGAAAGCTTTAAATTTATTTGAATTATCAAAGATTTATTTAAAGGTGAAGTTAAAAAATTTTTTTGATGTATGATTTGTAATACTCAATATCACAGAGAATATATGCACATAAAACATTTAAACATATATGTTTACATAGTTAATATACAAACATAAAATTTATATTTTATATCCATATAAAATATATATTTTTATAAAGATATTTTGATATCAAAAACTGGGCAGTGATGGCACACGCCTTTAATCCTGGCACTTGGGAGGCAGAGGCAGGAGGATTTCTGAGTTCGAGGCCAGCATTGTCTACAGAGTGAGTTCCAGGACAACCAGTACTATACAGAGAAACTCTGTCTCGAAAAACCAAAATAAAAAAAAACAAAAAATAATCTCCAGTTGTTTTGAATTATGTTTTGACTTATGTATGTGTACTGTGTAATTGTTTTGAGTTCATACTTCTTTAGAATTGCTCATATTACTGATTTCTGCCGCAAGGTAATGCATTGATTAGTATGCTGAGAAAGTTCACATAAATGACATTTTGGGTATCCAATCAGACAGTCTTCATTGCCTGGTTTTTGGAGCTGTGCATGAACAACAATGATGCCAAGGGTAAAAGACTTATTAGGTAAACTTGGTCAAAATATTCAACAAAAACAAGAGCTTTAAGCATATAAAGTCTTTCTGTTTTGCTTCCTACATTCATTATATTAAATTAGATCAACAACTTGATAACTATCTTTTATATTTTATAAAAATATACTATAAACTTATTATCCCATAATTTTTCAATATATGATTGAGTTTGTATTGACAGATAAGTCATTTTGTCTTACTAGCTGTTTCCTTTCCTCTGTAGTGTTTTACAATGAATATATCAAGAGTGGATTTTATTATGGTAAATCCATAAATTATGGAAAATTATGGTAAACTTATGCCCAAACAAATATCATTAAATCAAGAACTTTTATTTGTTTTGATGATGGAATGAAAGGCTGAATTTATTTGTATCTACTTATCCTGCTAGCAAGCTACACAAATGTGAGAGTATCTAGAAATTTATAAAGGTGAAGATTATGACCAAAAACTACTTAGATCTCACTATGGACCCTCTCTCATATGTAAAAATTATATGTATATATACAAAAAGTTTTAAAATATAATTATATTTAAAGTTAATATTATATACTTGTAAATATATTTAAAATATTAATTATTCTATGTAAATATTATATCTAAAACATATATATACATATACATATATGTATGTATGTATGTATGTATGTATACATGAAGTATTGAGTTTCAATCCAAGAAATACATTGCTTCTTCTAAATATACTCCAACAACATTACAGTATCCCCACTGAGAGTTATCTATTTTAATGATTCCCTTTGTCATATAACATAATAATGTGAAAGAATTATCATGAAGGTTTTGTAACTTAAATATTAGTATTTCTGCCCATATTATTTTCTCTGAAGAGGGAATTTAATATGTCAGTATGGAGGTGTAGAGTCTGGTCCCAAAGAATGAATCTACAAAATGCTCTTCCACCAAAGGCTCAGTAAACACTTTCAGCAGGAGAGAGGAAAGAAAGATTTTGAGCCCAAAGATCCAGGAATTTGATGTAACAGAGTGTATTCTAGTAGCATCACAATCTACACTTATAAATTCTCACCAAATTAATTCCAAATTTGAAGGGAACAAGGAAATATGCCAATAAATACACTTAAGTGTACGGTGAAAAGTCCACAAGGCCTTGTTACATAGAGAACTACAGGAAAATGCTTTAGTTGGGAGTGCAAGAGGTGGCACTCTTCAGGGAATAGCATAGCAATAGTTTGTCCAGTGCCAAAGCTCATCCCTTAAAGGATATATACAAGTGATATTATATGGACTAAGTGTGATAGATTTAGAATATATGTATCTATACCAATAAATATAGACATGCAATACTAATTGCTAGAAAAGAGGTCATGATTTGAAGGAGAATGTGAAAGGAAAATGTATGAAACAAGAAAGGGAAAGGAAACACAACGCAATTAAAGTAAATCCTCAAAAAAATGTTATATTATTCATATTACCATATACAGAAGAAAATGAGTATTTGTAAGAAGCAAACATTTCTAAAATCCTAAAGACATAGGTTTTTTTATGATTTTATTTTAAAAGCTATCAAGTACTACAATTTTAATTTTTTTCCTTTTTTGCCTTTTTTTATTGAATATTTTCTTTATTTACATTTAAAATGTTATTCACTTTCTGGTTTCTCCCAGCCCCAGAAACCTCCTATCCAAAGTCCCTTCCCCTGCTACTATGAGGGTATTCACCTACCCACCCACTCCTGCCTCCTCATCCTCAAATTCCTCTACACTGTGACCTCAAGCCTTCACAGGACCAAGGGCCTCTCCTCCCATTGATGCCAGACAAGGCCATTTTCTATTACATATGCAGCTGGAGCCATGGGTTCCTCCTTGTGTACTCCTTAGTTGGTGGTTTAGTCTCTGGGAACTCTGGAGGTCTGGTTGGTTGATATTATTGTTCTTCCTATGGGATTGCAAACCCCTTCAGCTCCTTCAGTTATTTCTTTAACTCCTCCATTGGGGACCCTGTGCTCTGTCCAATGATTGACTGGGAGCATCCACCTCTGTATTTGTCAGGTTCTGGCAAAGCCTCTCAGGAGACAACTATATCAGGCTCTTGTCAACAAGCGCTTCTTGGCATCCACAATAGTGTCTGGGTTTAGTGACTATATATGGGTTGAATCCCCAAGACATAGTTTAATACAGAACCTTTCCAAGTCCTCAAAATATATGTGGTCTTCATCAAACATATAGTTTACAGAATAACAGTAAGTTGCTTGTGTTCATCATATTCCTAAGCTGGTTTAAATGTTACTATGAAAGACAAAGCATGAAAAATACTGTTAACTTCTTACTAGAAAAATCAGGAAATATATTTTCGAGAAGCACTTTTCTTAATATAAAATTAGGTCAGATCTACAATCCTACCTAACATTAATAACAATTCAAATATATGTGTTTTGATGTGTGTCCATTTGTGCATGTGCTTTAAAATGAGCCCACTGAGTCCAAAAGTTAGCACCGACTGGAATGCCAAAGCCCACACAGACTTTTCTGATATTCTGAATGGCTTCATTGTTTATTGAGTAGCATTAGCAATGAGATTAACAAAAATAATCTAAAATTTCATTTATACATACATAAACATATTGTTGTTTATTCGTTCTCTTAATTATTTCCTCGTATTTCCTGGACAAAATTATGAATCACAAATTCATAGGAAAACTTTATTAATTAATGATCCTTCAACATGTTTGTACATTAAACAACATGCTTGATCTACTTCATGTTAAAAGTCTTAGAGAGATCAGAGATATAAGGCACATACCTCCACATAATAAAAGTGATATACTTCAAGCCAATAGCCAACATAAAATTAAATAGAAAGAAACTGGATGTGTGCATGTAGAAAAATGGAAATCGATCCATATCTATTACCCTGTACAATATTCAAGTCCAAGTGGATCAAAGATCTCAAAATTAAACCAGATACACTAAATCTAATAGAACAGAACGTGGGGAATGGCCTTTAACACCTTGATACAGGAGACAACTTTTTGATCAGAACCAATGTCTCAGGCTCTAAGATCAACAACTGATAAATGGGACATCATGAAACTGAAAACCTTCTGTAAGGCAAAAGACACTGCCAATAGGACAAAACATCTACCTACAGATTGGGAAGGATGGTCACCAACCCTATATCTGACAGGCTAATATCCTAAATTTATAAGGAACTCGAGACATTAGAAACCAGCTTTACTGGTTGGTTTCTAATGTCTTGCAACTTGACATAGGCTGGAGTTATCACAGAGAAGGGAGCTTCAGTTCAGGAAGTACCTCCATGAGATCCAGCTGTGGGGCATTTTCTCAATTAGTTATCAAGGAAGTAGGGCCCCTTGTGGATGGTGCCAGTCCTGGGCTGGAAGTCTTGGGTTCTGTAAGAGAGCAGGCTAAGCAAGCCAGGAGAAGCAAGCCAGTAAGGAACATCCCTCCATGGCCTCTGCATCAGCTCCTGCTTCCTGACCTGCTTGAGTTCCAGTCCTGACTTCTTTTGGTGATCAACAGCCATGTAGAAGTAAGCTGAATAAACCCTTTCCTCCCCAACTTGCTTCTTGGTCACGATGTTTGTGCAGGAATAGAAACCCTGACTAAGACAACAGCAATCCAAACAGAGAGTTCTCAACAGAGGAATCTGGCATGGTTGAGAAGCACTTGAATAAATGTTCAACATCTTTGATATTAGTGAAATGCAAATCAAAACAACCCTGAGATTCCATCTTATATCCATCAGACTTACTAAAAATCAAAAACTAAAGGGATAGAATGTACTGGTAAGGATGTGGTGCAAGGGAAACCGTCCTCCACTGATGGTGGGAGAGGAAACTTTTACAACCACTTTGGAAATCAATTTGACAGTTTCTCAGAGGACTGGGAATAGCTGTACCTCGTAACCCAGCTATATATCCTGGGCAAAAGATACCTTACTATACCACAGAGACACTTGCTCATCAATGTTAATAACATCTTTATTCATAATAACCAGAACCTGGAAGCAACCTAGATGTTCAGCCGAAGTGTCAGGGAGCAGCATCAGCCTTTAGGTACTGAGTTGGTACACAGCATTGGACAAAGGCAAAATATTGAGGATCTCTAAACTTATTAGAACACTCTTACTATTCTGGGGGTCAGAAGCTGATGACCTCTGGAAATTTAACTCTTGCAATTTTTTTTTGTGGCTAAAAGCAGCTGGTTTCTAGCAATTGACTCCTGCTGTTAGCAGCAGGGGATAAAGAAAAAAGGTAACTCTGTGACTCTTTGTTCTTTGATTTGTGCTCCTCTTGCTGAACAGGCCTGAGGCTCTGAGTTCCTTAACTATATGTGAGCCGAAGAGAAAAAAAGAGAGAAAAAAAGGGAGAATTCATGCACACACATAGACACACACATTTTGGCTTGGCTCAATCACCTATCTCACCAATTCCGTGAGTGTTCATGCATACTTACATACTTATACCTACATGTATATATGTACATATAGACATTCATGTATGTACACATTTGATGGATAGAGTTGAGTCCTAAATGCCACACATAAATATTTGGTAAATAGGGCAGAGCACCAGGTTCGACACTTCTCTCTGGCTATTTTAAAGTACTTTAGACAAAATTTCTTTATAAAATTACTTCCTGGATGAAATGTTAAACAAAACAGGAGTTAGAGAAGGATGCTAATGGCAAGTTCAAAGGAATGTTTCATATATAAACTCTTAAGTCCATAGCAACAGTTTAACATGGCCTTGTTTTAACAAGTAAACAACTTTGGCTACATCTTTGATCTGTCCTAGTGTCTTAGTTAGGGTTTTACTGCTGTGAAGAGACACTATGACTAAGCCAACTCTTGTAAGGACAATTGTTAATTGTGGCTGCTTTACAGGTTCAAAGGTTCAGTCCAGTATCACCAAGGTGGGAACATGACAGCATCCAGGCAGGCATGGTGCAGGCAAAGCTGAGCTACATCTTCATCTGAAGGCTGCTAGCAGACTATTGTCTTCCAGGCAGCTAGGATGAGGGTCTTATTTCCCACAATCACAGTGACACATCTACTCCAACAAGGCCACACCTGCTCCAACAGGGCCACACCTTTTAATATTGCCACTCCCAAGGCTGAGCATGTACAAACCATCACATTCCACTTCCTGGCTCCCATAGGCTTGTTCAAATATCTAAGTCTATAGGGGCCATACCTAAACATAGCATAATGCAAAATACAACTTTGAAAGTCACCATAGTCTAAAGCAGTTTCAACATATGTTAAATGTCCAAAGCTTAAAGTTTCTTCTGGGATTCATCCAATCACTTACCTGTAATCCCCAAATCAAGACAGGAAACAAGCAACAGACAATCCAAACTCTACATATCTATGTTTAATACCAAAGCATTCTTCAGATCTCCAACTTCTTTTTCATATTTATTGATTGCAACAAACTTCTTTCTCCTGGACTGGTTCTACTCACTATTAGCAGCTTCCCTCAGCATATAGTCCATAGCGCTGGCATTTCAAATATCTTGGAGTCTTCAATGGAACTTCAATGTTACAGCTTCTTGTTTCAATGTCTGCAATCCACACATGATCTTCTGGGCTCCTCCAAAGGGCTTGGGTCACATCTTCAGCTCTGCTTTCCGTAGCACTGTAAGCTCAGATTGACCCACTCCACTGCTTCTGTTGTTCTCGGTGAGTACCCGTGAAACTAACATCTCCAATACACTGGGGTTTTTCACTGTAAATAGGCTTCAACAATACCCTCTCATAGGCTCTCTTCATGGTGCCAAGCCTTAACTTGAGGGCAAGATAGCTTTCTATTTCTTGTCATCTGAATGTAAAATTGGTGCTGAAATCCTATATTTGATTGTTTACCTTTGAGATATCCCTTTCTGATTTTAGCAATTGTTGAGTTTGTCTTTTTGTGGAAATACAATGATATAGGTGACCATAGCAATACACAATGCTCATTGTCTCCCTAGTCTCTCCACTCCTCTCTCTTACTGTGATATATGAATCTTTGGCCAAGAGTGCTCTCTCTCTCTCTCTCTCTCTCTCTCTCTCTCTCTCTCTCTCTCTCTCTCTCTCTTCCCTCTGTGTATGTGTATGCTTGTGATGTGTGGAATTATATCCCCTTTTCATTATAATGGCTTTTCTTATTTCTCTTGCTTTCAGATAATGTGTTAGCAAAATGCTGCAATATTGATATGTCAATATTCATTTGAAATATTTATGGAGATGCTTTAAGTGAACTTAAGCTGTGTGAGATGATTTGTATTCAAACTGCTCACTGCCTAATCAAACTCATAAATTTTAGTGAACATTTAATCTATTAGACTTATATGATTCTCCCTCTGTTTATCAGATTCTTCAATAAGACAAAAGGCAGAATAAATAATAATATATTTATTGGGGAATTCCTAAATAGAACTCACAGAGTAAGCTAGTTTCACAAACATTGAGCATGTAACTAATTGGGAAGTAGTAGGCCAGATTCTTTCTAGAGAATCAGTATTTATTCTCATTAATTTTATGTTGTAATATACATTTCTTTTTAATAACCATACTTTATCTCATTTATCTTCCCCATTGAATAAATTAAAAGTATTATTTGTATATATTTGATTGCGTAATACTCTGCACATATATTTAACTCAAATACATTGTAACAAGGCTGTGAATATTCATGTGGTGGTTTCAACTACTGTGTTTGTATCCATTAAATTTAACATAGTGCACCAAATGCTCAAGGATAAAAATTAGAGATCAACAATTTAAGTATCTACTCCATATTAAAAAAAGAGTAACAGACAATGATTTGGGGGTAGATACTAACAGCAGGACGTGAAAGCCATAGTTGTCATTAAGGTACTACAATATTGGGAAGTGTTTTGAGACAATTATGTAAATATTTTCAGAAAACCTCATTATCAGCTGAAAGTGATACTCAGAAGGAATAATTTCAGTGGCATATCTCCCGTTTTAAGTTTCTAAATAGTTCTAAGATTATGCTAATATTTTATGACAATAACTGAAATTAATGTGGAGTGTGTCACCATGAATATAAAAGGTAGTGTACTGAGAACTTGAGAGCAGAGCAAACAATCCTAAATATTCTATTCTTGTTTCTCTACTGATGTTTGTGAAAACCTCTTTATATTATTTTTCTGTTAACTAGATAAGAAATAGGTAAACTTTAATGGGTACACTGCTTAGATTTTTGCAAGTGCAACATCTCAGTGTTGGCTGCATACCTGTTTCACTCTGGAGGCAGAGAGAAAACGTTTGAAGTTCAGTTTGTTTGACTTCATACTCACAGGTTGTTCCTATTAGCAGTAATACTCTTCAACTCTCCATGACATAACGTGGTCCTTATCATAAAGACTCACCATGTTGCCTAAAACATACATGCACAATGAGAGCATTTGTTGACACTGATGTCTGTAATCTACTTTAGCCACACTCCCTAAACAAAGTACTAAAAACAACAGTGTATATGGAGAGAGAGGGACTAAGTCTACATAAAGTAATTATATATGTTAGGGTGGTATAATTTTGTGTTCTTGTGGGACTTCTAACAGAGGCAGTGGGGAGTGTCTGATTCTTTGTGTGCTCTTGAGACCCCTTTTATCCTACTGGGTTGCCTCTTCAAGCTTTGACATGAGGGTTTGTGCCTGATCTTCTTGCATCATATTATGGCATGTTCAGTTGATGTCCCAGAGAAGCCTGCTATTTTGTGAAGGGAAATGTAGGAGCAGTGTATCTGGGGAACAGGGAAGGTAGATGGGGCAACTGGACAGAGTCAGTCAGTGGAAGCAGCAGTCGGGATGTATTGTGTAAGGAAAGAGTAAAAAATTAAAAAAAAAAGAGAAATCAATGTTTTGAGAGGGAGGGAAGAAAGGAAAGAATTGGAGAGGGAAAACAATGTGGTTGCAGTACACAAATAAAAAACTTTAAAAAAAATTGAAAAACTGAAAATAAAAATAGACAAAGAAAAATCACAGCCTGTTACATCCTTTTATCACTAAATCTTGCTGCTCCTGAGCTTTTGATGCTGTCAACCTAAAGGAATCTTAGGCTGCTAATGGGCTTCCATGGGTAAAATCATCAACACCATTCTGCATCTTTTTTTTTTCCGAGACAGGGTTTCTCTGTATAGCCCTGGCTGTAGACCAGGCTGGTCTCGAACTCAGAAATCCGCATATGTCTGCCTTCCAAGTCCTGCGATTAAAGTGTGTGCCACCACTGCCTGGCTACCATTCTACATCTTAAAAATACATTAACATTTGACTTCAATTACACCTTTATAACTGCTATATAATAGTAATTTTGATACTACTACCTTGAGAACCTGAAACTGTAATGGTGAAAAAGGATATCTTTAGAATTTTGCATGCTGTTTGAGACTCTTATTAGCTCTTATAGAATAATTATAAGAAATAGACAAACAATCTAAAAGAGACAAAGAATTTCTATAAATATGTAAAATCATTAAAAGTATAATAAGTAATAAAATGACATTAAAAACTTTAAACTATACATATTATTTACCATAAACAAATTATTTACAAAGATTATGTCTAATATACAGAAATATGCCTATTAAATTTTAATAAAATTAGTTTAAATGAGAAAACAGACTATCAGGTAAGTTATCAAACATATAGGATAAAGTCAACATTCCCACATGAACTTGCAGTCATTATTCACCCTAGAAATGCATACTTCACAATTAACAATGTTCAGTAAAACATATGTAAGTTTATTGGCTATGGTCAACTGTTAGAACATCTATTTTTATTCAAGTCTAAGAGAAGGTCACACACATACTAATGATAAAATATGAATCTGTGTTGTCAGTTGATGAACAATTTATCATTATTTTTATAAAGCTGTATATGAATATGCTCTATGTAAAGCAATCCTGTACCTACATTTATCATAGAATATGCTTGTATTGAGCACAAGAGGAAACACATGGAATGTTTGTGAACCCCTCCAATTTTCTGGAATAAAAAATATTAAAGAAACAAATGAAAACTTTCCTAGAGTGATGAGAATGTTATACTAATTAAAATATCTCACTAATTAAAATATATACATACACACACACACAAACACACACACACACAGGCACACACACACACATATATATATATATATACATATATATATATATGTAGAAATAATAATTGAAGTAGGTATCATAAGTTTTCAGCCAGAATGTACAAAAGTAGAGGTGAAAGGGAAGGGCATAATCATGGTAGATGCAATGCTCATTCATAAAATTCTCAAGAAATAAAATAAAATAAGAAATTTTAATAAAGGAATTTTAATAGGTTTCTTATATATAAGATCAGGTCTAGAATTGTTTGGGGGACACACTGATACTCTTAAATTTTACTTATATCCTAGAATCTCTAGGCATAACATTAAATCATATGAGCCATGGTCATAATTGTAGAAAACTTTTGAGTATTTCCAAAAAACAAACAAAAAAAAGACAAAAAAATTCTAAGAACTTAAAATCATTGTTGTCTATTAAACAATCTGTTATTTGCCATATTAATAAAATATAAGGTAATGAATTCCTAATTCAGGTTACCCTTTGCTATGGAGTGATTGTCTCAAAAAAATTAATAAATAAAAAATGCAAGACTTTCAATTTAGTTAAAATTATGCTGTAAAGAACATGAAAAGTGTTACTGCTTTATGTATTCATCATTCAGGTGGTATGGTTTTTCATTATTGCTTAATTTAATATCTTGTATTATCTATCAAAAATATTTTAATGTCTTATCAGGAAAAAGAATTTACAACTTATTGTGTTAATTTTTACCTTTCCAACAAATATCCCTTTGTTTAAAGAGGGGGGAATTTTCTACTAGTAAAACATTAGTAGTATATACCACGTGGCAGAGTCAGGCAGAAGTCACCAAGAGACCTGCTAGTCTCATGGCCTACAAACAGACAATGTACAAATATGTGGTGGAGAGATGGGAAAAAAAACAGAAGTGGAATAGTTTAAGCTGATGAAGAGAGATGGAGCTGGAAACAGCCCGTTATGAGTAGCCAACCCTGCCACCTGAGGCCACGGTAGAGCTCATCCTGTGCTTCCAGTGAGGGCCATGTTTTGGTCAGGGTCCATGCAGCAACAATAGTTTGTGTCAATTACCATGAGTCATATCACCACTAAAGACCATACAAAAATCCATGGTCTGGGCAGCCAGATGAGAATATATGGGTGTCCAAGGACTGTGTGGAAGTACCTGGACCCTCATTGGTAGCAACACTTGGAATGGAAGGCCCTGTAATTCTCCCAGGGCAGCAGAGTAGGATTGGTCATTGTGGCAGTGCTGTGGGTGAAACCACAGGAGGGCATGAGGGCAGGAGAACTGGTCCAGCCACTCATCTGCTAAGAAGCAGCATGAGTGTGGAGGTGATTCCTCCCTCTCATGTCGGAGAGCTGGCCCCAGGGTCATGAGCATAGGAGAGCTGGTGCTGTCCTTTTACAAGCTGTCACACTCAGAATAAGTCTGGGTAGTGCCGTGGAGCTGGCCCTGGAACAACCGGAGATGAGCTGTTCCCACCATTCCTCTATCTTGAGATGGCTTGGGTGCAGGGGTTATGTTCTCCCTTATCACCTGCAGTAGTCAGAAAAACTCGCCATGAAGTCCCCAGAGCAAGTGAACTGGCCCTGCTCCTAACTGGTTGCAGCCCTTGGGAGAACGGGCCCTGCATCTTCTCAAGACATTAAGTAGACTTGGTCCTGATGGTGAAGACACAGGTGAGCCAGCCTTGAAGTATTAGAACTGGAGAGCTGGCCCAGCACTTAGCCAGCTGAAGCACTTGGGAAAGTGGGAGCTCTATTTCGAGTGAGCAGCACCCTGAGAGCTGGTGAACTGGCCTTGGGAACACGTGAGCAGGAGAGCTGAGCCTGGTCCCTGGTGGCTACAGCATTGAGTGAGTTAGCAGGTGTAGTTCTGGAGAGCTTGCCCTGGTGGTATGCGTAACTGGAGAGCTGGCAGCCTAACTCAGCTACCATCCAGGCCCAGATCCAGGGCTTTGGGTTAGCCTGCTTCAATTCTACCTCATCTATGAACTGCTGGAGTGTATGAAAGAGCCAGTCTTGCTGATGCAAAGGTGCAGGATCTCCATGACACAGGAAAAATAAGGACAAGCAAAAGAGTCCTGCGGAGGATCCAGTATTGGTGGTATGGCCAGAGCCGTTGAACCAGACCAATGACTCACTGAAATGAACATTTACAAGTAATGGACAAAGGGTATACTGTGTGATACACTGTAACACACCATAGCTTTGCTTCCACGAAAAGATGATTTCTATGCTTTTCTAATTTGTTTTATTTTTCTTCCTTATTGTTTTTGGCAGGGGTGGTGTTCCAAGGGCGGATGGGGAGACAAGAAGGACAAAGGCATGGAAGTGAAACTCACACGCACAAAAAAATTAATAAAGGTATTTTATAAAAACAAATTAATAGTACTTATTTGAATGACATATTTATATTTTTAATTTTAATACCATGCTTGTAAAATTTCTAAACTGAGAAATTATAAATTACCATTCATGATTTTAAGTGGAGATTACATCTCACTACAAAACATTTAGCTTCACTTCCAGAAAGTCAATTGTACCATCAGGTTAAGTTGTTATTTGGAAATCTTCAGGCACAACAGCTAAATTTGCACAAACAGCATTTAAAAGTCATCACCCTCAACATTTTGCAGCAAAAATATCAATTAAAGTATTAGTATTAGTTATCAATATTATATTATATTAATCAATATTATATAAAATCTAAATTAGCTATCCTAAAAGTGTTTATTATTATTGTTTCAGTAAAATCATTTTAAAAAATAAATGGTGAGTTTTTAACAGTGATAAATCTGATTATTTGTAATAGTGTATGAATTGATTTGTACTAAATCAACTGCTATCCAAGCAGGCTAATGGCGATATCAACAAAATGAAGAGGTAAGTTTTATGTCATTAAAAATATACTTGTACTTTCAAGTGAAAATCATCCTATGCACACTAGAATTGGCAGACAACCTTGGAGATCAGTGTTTTCCAAGTGAGTTTCAGTTTATAGAAAATGGATATACACTTGAGACATGATGTTGAGTTTTGAAAAATAAACACATAAAGATAAAAGTTACATTTAGTATTATCCTTACATTTAGTAGTATCCTTATATTAATATACTTACAACACAACACACACATGTATGCAATTTAAAATGCTATTTTAGAAGATTCAGAGATAGATAAGGATGTAAAATTGGATCAAGTTGGATACAAAATAAGAATCAAACCTGTTAGGTAACTCCTGGAGGAAAACAAAGGATGAGAATAATAGGAGTGGAAAATGCTCTATTTTAAAGAAGAGTTCATGTGTATTTGTGTTTTAGTGTATATTATAACTAATATTTATTTAAACTAATATTTTAGAAACATCCAAAGGCAATATAAAGCTACATTAGACATGGGACCATATCTTGATTATTCTGCATCTTTGGATTATTTTTTATAATTATTTACTTGAAAAATTAATACGTGTGTATGAGTACAATCAGTACACAATTAATTAGTATATACTCAACAAGTCATCAGGCCATCTATGACTGTGTGGACACAGAAGCCTGTAAAATATTATTGAAACTCTTTTCTTGGTGTCTCACACATCCTTAACATGTTTATCTATTATTAGTGTAAATTTCTCTTCTTTCCAGGATTTCTTTTGAGTTAATCTGTTCACCGTACACCATAAATGTTGGTAACGCCACCAAGGCACAGGGGTCATTTAATATCATTTATGTATTTTAATATTTTATCAACATTTCATATTTTAAAAAATAGATGAAGAATAAACAAATAACATTAGTAGTTAGTTTAACTAAACAAAATTATTTCAAGTCATTATATTAAGATAAAAATAAATTGTAATTTACCATAATGATGTACTTATGTACTAACCTTACAGTAGCCTTCACCCCTTAGTTATTAATACCTTGCTCATTCCTTATATATAAAACAAATAAAAGACAACAAAAGAAAACAAACAAATAAAACAGTTCACTCTAGAACATCAGTGTCTTTATGGGAAAAATAATATGTGTGTGTAGGGGGTATAGGTGCAGGTACCTTCACACACTGAGCCATCTCTGTCTCCCAATGTAAAGTTCTAATGTAAGTATCTGAAATTCTCAGGTAAATTACACTGAATGCTACACAAGCAACTTTAGTTTTTATTTTCCACATCATTCTTTCACAAAAATGGGAAGGTCCAGCTCAGAGCTCAGATATCCATGTTCATGACTATGAAAAAAAAATCCAGTATGTATATTTGCAAAATAGATGCCCTCTGAAGTCATAAGTAAGAATGTGAAATGGTGCTTGGAGAAATTAGGGTAATCAACCCTGGATGTCTCGCCAGAAAGTGATTTTTATTCTTCCAGTCATTGAGTCAACCCTACAGGAGCATTTCAAAGTTTCAGAGCATGCAATCTCATTGGGAAGCAAAATCAATAGTAACAAATGGAGTTATAAGAAAAGACTAGTCATCATAATGTATTTGTAAACATAGAGGTTGATAATAAGGCAATTAAAAGCAATGATTAAATGTAACTTCTAATACAGACTGTATTTTTCCCATTACTTTTAAAAATGTTTTGAAGTGAAACTATTCAAATCTATTGGAAGTAAATACTCTGAAGTTTTGATTGGATCTCAACTATAGTATGTACATACAAAAGTTAAAAGAAAAAAACCAGAAAAGCAAAAAACCTACATATTTATTGAAATAAAAACAACCATTTATGTTAGCTAAATATAAAGTCATTTTCTTTTTATATTGCATGTGTTATCAGACTTCATTATCAAAACATGACATGCCCACTGCTTGCAACAGCTGTGATCCATTAACCTAATGTACTGAAATTATATGTTGCCTTAGGAGTTGTCTATTGTATGGCAAAATCAAATGTAAATCCTACAGCGAAACGTCTTGACATTATTAAAGATAGAAAATACAGTACATTTAAGACAAAATAGTAGAAACGATTTAGAATATTTGATTAACCCTGTAAAAAGCAATATGAAGGTTAGAGCAACAATATGAGGTAGTTTCTAAAACTGCCTGGTAAGAAATCAAATGATACACAATATTTATAATTGCAAAACCAATACTTAGTTGATTTTCTTTTTCTCCAGTTGTAACACTAGGTCACAGTAAAACTTGCATCCTATTAATTGTAAAGAAATTTTTTTTTTGTGAATTTAAAACTAACCAAAATACCATCTTATGCACAATTGAGTATCTACTCTTGTCTCTGTATGTGTGGAGGGATATAGCTCATGTGTATGACTATAAAACAGAACAACTTTGAAGATGTGTTCTCCTAGGTGTCTTTCCATTTGGAGCACAGAAATACACTTACTTACTTGTATATTTAAAATACATTGAACTTGTCTACTTTTCTTTTTCTCATCTTTAATTCTTGGAGAATTTCACACAATGTAATTTAATCATATCTACCCTTCTCTCCACCACCTCTAGATCCACAACAAATGGTATACTGTATGCAACTTTTACACATTTTTGAGCCCGTGAGTACAGTTTGTGATTGCCTTTTATTTTTAAATGAATTGTCTTTCATTGGAGCCTAGTCAATTTGCCCCTGGGCCACCATCTTAAAGAAAATTTACTGACCCCCCTCCCTGAGACTATCAATTATCAATAATTTCTTATGTGTGAGTGGGAATTAATTTCTACTTCTGCTGTGCATGTTGCCATTCTTGTCTGTCTTAAGCTTCTATGGGACTTAAACTCACTGTCACAACCCTTATGAGTTCTTATATTCCTGCTGTGTATGTAAAACATGATTTTCTTTCAGTCAAGCACCAATTCTGCATCTTACAATGTTTTCCTGCTCTCTCCCACAGAGATATCTGAGCCTCGGGAGGAGTTGGTTGTTATAGAAGTCTCTCTCTCTTTTTTTTTTAATGTCTAATGTGTTTAATAGCAATGCATAAAACAGTTTAACAGAACAACACTGGTATACTTTTCTTTTTTTTTCTTTTTCTTTTTTTTTTTAGATATTTTCTTTATTTACATGTAAATTTTCCCTTTCCCAGGTTCCCCTCCAAACAAAAAAACAAACAAACAAACAAAAACAACAAGAACAAACTCCTTTTGCCTCCCCCCTCCCCATGCCTGCCACCCCACCCTCTCCCACTTGTTGGCCCTGGCATTCCCCTATACTGGGGCACAGAACCTTCACAAGGCTGAGGTCCTTTCCTCCTATTGATGATCGAATTTGCAATCCTCTACTATACACATGCTGCTAGAACATTCAGTCCCACCCTGTATAGTCCTTGATTGGTGGTTGGGGCCCTGGGAGCTCTGAGGGTACTAGTTAGTAATTGTTGTTCATCCTAAGTGGCTGCAAACCCTTCAACTCCATAGAACATTTCTCTAACTCCTTCACTGGGGACAGTGTACTCAGTTCAATGAATGGCTGTGAGCCTCTACATCTGTATTAGTCAGGTATTGTCAGAATCTCTCAGGAGATAGCTATATGCTTGTCCTTCCTTCAGTCTCTGCTCCATAGTTAAACTCTGCCACTCCTTCTGTGTGTGTTTGGTTCCCCTTTTTAAGAAGGAATGAAATAGAAGTCTCTTTTATGCTTGAGAATTCCTCAGTCTATTGTTCTCTGCAGAAAGACCAGTAGTGGGTCTCTGTACCAATCAACAGGTATAAAAAAGAAAGAAAAAAAGAAAGGAAGGAAGGAAGGAAGAAAGAGAAAATTCTGATGAAATATGAGAAATGAAATAATCTATAGATAACATGATAAGCTAAGCATTTAGGACATTAGAACTTAGCTTATTGCTATGTTTGTTTAGCAGAGAAATAGGAGTAGGTGGTTCCCTACAGTCTAATACTTGTGTAATAAAAAGTTGTTTGTCAGGATACATGGGTGAGCTATTACATTTCCACTCTAGAACATGTCTTAAATTGGGTCGGAAAGACAGTGGTAACTCTGATGATACTCATGTCACTTGTTGGATCCCTCTCCCCCTCCACCTCAGCTGCTGGGGCCAAACAATGGCCCACTACACTGCAGTTTGTCTTTGAGGATTTCCGTGGAAGCTACCTGGCTGCTGACACGCCTACTTGCCTGAGGACTTTGAGTTTCCAGAGTTTGTCGTCTCTTGTCTGCTGCCTTGTTTAAGTTACACATATACCTTGTGTCTGGAGATTTTCGGTTTCAATATTGCCTGCCTATAAATTTTCAAAATATCCCCGAGTAGATAGATGCCTTGATAGAAACCTATTTGGCATCTGTGTCTCTTTGTTTTCTGGACCTTTTCATTTTACAGGTCAGTATCTAACCTCTGGCTGAAGCGAACACAGACCCAAGTTGGGTTGTAGGCTGGTTCCACTCAGTCACTGATACACCAATGAGGACAACTTGCAATGCCAGTCATTATTGTATTACATAAAACCTTACATATCAGGGTTCACATATCCATGGTTCACATCTAGATATTATTGGTATTGGGAGATAGAAAGTATCTTTGTAAGTGATCATATTTAGATAGGGTTTAGATAGGTGTAATTCCAGGAAAAAAAAAATCATGAAGTAATGAGAAAAGAAGGGATATGGTAAAATAAAACATTTGTTATTTAAGTCACCTGTTTTGTGGTATTTTATCTTAGAAGCCAACAATTTACATTTACAAACCAAGCTAAATATTCAAAGCAGTTAATTTAAAAGATAATTTTGTGTTTATTATTAGCAAGTTCAAAGGTTAGAGATAGTAAAATGATTACATTCTTAATATAAATCCCAATAAGGGAGAAGGATGTGGAAAATTTTTTAATTAATTAGAAATAAAGGACTTCAGAAAAAAATGACATTCAACCAAAAGTTAACATCTAAAGTGAAAATCATTACAAAGTTAAAAATAAAAATTATTTTCATAAGAGAAGATCTATGTCTAAGTATCTTAGGGAAAAAAATAAAGGTTAAAAGCATTTGATATTCTAGAAGTTAATTTTCATTGCACAATCCAATCATTTAGAAATTTAAAGTAGCTTACACCACACCCCCATCATTTTTATTTAGTTTGTCAACTTTTAGTGTTCTTGATCACATGTTTATATTAAGTTTAAACATACACCTAATGTTCTATTGTGTTAATAGTATATGCACTTAAAAGTTAAATAACACAAAAACCATTTTAAAAAAACCAAAAAGGTCTCTCTGATACACAATAGAAGAAACAGTGAACTAGGATCACTTTTCCATGTTCAAATGTTTAAATACTGGAATATTAGTTGAAGGATTTAACCTAAAAACAAGCAAATGTGCAGTTTGCATACATGTCAGAGCCAAAAAGACTATGTTAAAAATGACTGCACATACATTAATAAACGGAACACTATGACAGTTTAAACCATACATTGTTACTCATGCACAGATGCTGGCATGTGTCAGCACTCCACTCTTATCAGTAGACAGAACTCTCAAATAAAAAACTAAACAGAGAAATGCTGGAACTAACCAATATTAGAAACCAAATGGACTTAACAAATATTTCACCCAAACCAATATGAATAGACTTGCTTTTCAGAATCTCTTAAGGAGATTTCCCCAAAATTGATCTTATATGCAGATATAAAACAAACCTTGACAAATAACCAAAAGTTCAAATAAGTATTGGCAGTGTTTTTAGTACCCCAAAGTAAAGCTGTATATCCACAATAGAAAACACTGAAAGAGTGCAAACACGTGGAAATGTACCAATCCAATACTGAAAGAAAAGTGGATCAGATAGAGATTAAGAAATGAATTAAAGATATTCTAGAATTGAATGAAAACTGATATACAACATAGCTAACCTGGTGGGACACAAAGAAGAGGCAAACTAACAGGCAAATTTTTAGCACTAATTGTCTACATTTTTTAAAATTTATTTATTATATGTAAGTACACTATAGCTATCTTCAGAGAGATCTCATGTTCATAAATGTAACAGCTCACCTGAAAGCTCTACAATCAAATGAAATTTCACCTGAAAAACTAGGTATTACAGAGACTTAAACTTAGGGCTGAAGTCCATAAGGCAAACAAACAGTCAATAAATGAATCAATGAAAATAAGAGTCGGTTCTTTCAAAAAGTCTTTAAGAGAGACAAACACTAAAAGAGAAAGGATCCAATGCAGGCCCGGGATGTGCTTCTGCCCTCAGGGTGTCCAGGCATCTTTGGGCACCAAGCCAGAATCAAACGAATGAAGCCTAGCCAGGCCAGTGCATTCGGCAGACCCTTGATCAGCAGTGAATGCTGAGGAGAATAGCATTCTCTGAGATTACGTTTAGTGAACAAGCTCTCTTTTTTGGGTGTAAAAAGAGCTCTGAGGACTTTCGTGATAAGTCTACAACATTGGCTGGTGCTGAGGTTCTGAGAATGTTTCATTTGCATGAAGAGGAATACCAGATACTTCCTGGAAATGTAATTACAGGGAGGGAGAAAGTAAATTGGCCACCAGGCTATAAGACTACATCAAGGGGATAGAGGTGTGGGTCAGGAGGCCTACCTGAACTGGGACATGCATGCCCAGAGCAAGAAGGAAGGCAATCTTCCTCCTGCCAGTCTCATGATGAGATTTTTCCAGTTTGGGGCACATCGTGGGCTCAGACACGGCGAATTTATAATGGACACACTGTCAAAGCAGAACTCTGCCTAAAGAATTCAGAAGAAAAGGATAAATGTCGTACACCGTTCTACACGATAGGTAATTTTGATGCTAGCACTGGCCTTATTTTTATATTGTAGAAGTATTTCCAAGTAAAAAGGGTACGGGGCTAGGTTGAGTAGGCGCTGACCTGGTGTTTAATTTACCTAGGAGATGTGACAGTGAGGATGGGTTCAAAAGAATCAAAGGCAGCGATAAAGAATGTAGAAAAGTTGCTTCAGGCAAGGGGAATCAGGGTAGATAAAGATGCATTAAAAGATCTCTCAGATAAGATAGAATCCTATTGCCCATGGCTTCAGGAAGTAAGAATGTTGAATAAAAAGACTTGGGAAAAAATTGGAAGGGCTCTGAGAAATAATCAGGCGGACAGTTTACTCTCTGCCTTTGGGCTCTTGTACAGGAGATCATAGAGGAGAGAGATAGAGCATCAGAAAGTGAATCTAGCTCTCAGGACTCAGAGAGTACAGATATGGAAAGTGAAGAGAGTGAAAATTCTTCTTCAGAAAGCAGATTTACTAGGTCTCGTAGAGAGAAGTGGCTTTCATACTCAACATCTGCTCCCTCTAGGTCCACTATGATAGGAGAGAAGGCTCAGAGAGATTTACAATTAAGTAAATTGGAGTTTGAAATCAAGTTACAGAAATTGAATGATGAGTTGAATGAGCTAAAGGCAGTATCAGGCAAAAGAAAGGACAGCTATCTAGAGACAGGCCATTTGCCTTTAGAGAGAGCAATTAATCAGGCTCATGAAAATGGGCAGGACACTTCAGGAGTGCTAGTGTTTCCTGTAATGGAATGGCTTGATCAGAAGAATGAGAGATATAGGCAATATCAGACCTTAGAATTCAAGGTGATAAAAGATCCAAAAGGAGCAGTAGCTCAATATGGTCCAAATGTCCCATTTATGCAGGCATGTTTGTACAATGTAATAGAGTCAAATATAACACCTCAAGATTGGAGAACATTATGTAAGGCTACAGTGCCAGGAGGTGATTTTTTTACTTTGTAGTTCAGAATGGCAAGAAATTAACAAAAGGACAGCTACATGGAATGCTCAGTCAGGTAATCCAGAATGGAATCTAGACATGCTCTTGGGGGAAGGACAATATGAAGGAAATGCTAGACAGATTGAGTATCCTGCTGGGGTATATGCAAAAATTGTGATAGTGGCAAGAAGGGCTTGGATTCAATTGCCTACAAAAGGTGAGTCTAGCTGGCATCAGACAGCGTCCACAGGAGCCTATTCAAAATTTCATAGCCAGGTTACAGCAAGCTTCACGAAGAATCCTTGGAGATTCTCATATGAATGGTCTGATTATTACACAGTTAGCTTATGAAAATGCTAATGCAGCATGCAAAGCAGCTATTTAGCCACACAAGAGTTGGATGGATTTATCTGGATATATTCGCCTTTGTGCAGATATTGGACCTTCCTATAATCAAGGTTTAGCTATGGCAGCTACATTGCAGGGAACTACGGTTCAAGAGATCCTGGTGCAAAGGCAGGAGAATAAAGGATGTTTTATATGTGGAAGTCTGAATCATTTTAAAAATGATTGCCTAGGAAATCAGAAGCCACAAGTAGGCAGCAGTCAGGTGCTGCCCTGAGAATCTGTCGTCGTTGCAGGAAAGGGAAGCATTGGGCCAAAGATTATAGATTTAAAAAAGGCTTTCAAGACAATACCTGGTCAGAAAACAAGTGGCGGGCCCAGCCCTGGGCCCCTTTTCAAAACAACAGGTAGCATATGGGGCCATGAGGTGGCCATCCAGCCAAGGAAATCCGTACTTGAACTTTTCAGGACATCCTAAGGATTAGACCTATGTTCTACCTCCCACACAATATTAATGCCACAAATGGGAGTTCAAATTCTGCCCACTGGAGTTTTTAGGCCTTTGCCCACAGGGACTTGGGGATTTATTATAGAAAGAAGTAGCGTGATTGTGAATGGATTGCAGATTTAATCAGGTGTTATTGACCGAGATTATGAGGGGGAGATTAAGATTATGGCTTCCTCACCTCATGGTGTCATTACAGTACCTGCTAATCAGAGAATTACTCAGCTTATTTTAATCCCTCTGTATCCAATGCCTTCTAATTTTGTTAATAATGAGAGAGGACAGAGTTGTTTTGCTTCTTCTGATGTATACTGGGTATAGTCTATCACTAGCAAAGGACCTAATCTTAAATTAATTATTGAATGAAAACGTTTTAAAGGTTTAATAGATACTAGAGCTGATGTGACTATAATTAGAGGCCAAGACTGGCCTTCAACTTGGGCTTTGCCTGAGACAATTACTCATCTCCAAGGATTGGTTATGCCAATAATCCAAAATGAAGCTCTAAGTTTCTAACTGGAGATATGAGGAAGGTAATTCAGGACAAATTCAGCCTTATGTTATGTCAAATCTGCCTGTTACTTGGTGGGGGAGAGATCTGTTGTCACAAATGGGTCTTGTCTTGTGCAACCCTAATGAAACAGTTAATAAACAGAGGTCAAAACAGGACATTAGAACATCTAGAGGCTCTAAGCCTCATTCTAATAGTAAAGGATTGGAACATTTTCCATGATGGCCACTATCTCGCCTGTGCCCCATGCAGATAAAATTCAGTGGATTAATAAAATTCCAGTGTGGGTTGATCAGTGGTCTTTATTTCAAGAAAAGATAGAAGCTACATCTTTGATAGTACAGGAGCAATTGGAGGCAGGACATCTGAGGGATTTCAGTTCCCTGTGGAATACGCCAATATTTGTTGTCAAGAAAAAAATCAGGTAAATAGAGATTGTTACAAGATCTAAGAAAGGTAAATGAAACAATGGTGGGTATGGGAACATTGCAAACTGGACTTCCATCTCCAGTGGCAATTCCCAAAGGATTTTTTAAGATAGTTATTGATTTATAAGACTGTTTCTTTACAATTCCTTTGCACCCTGAGGATTGGGAAAGTTTTGCTTTTAATGTTCCATTTATTAATTTTAAAGGCCCTGTGAAAAGATATCAATGGACAGTCCTTCCTCAGGGCATGGCTAATAGTCTTATGTTATATCAAAAATTTGTGGCACAATTCATTGATCCTATAAGGAAAAAATGGCCAATGATATATATTGCCCACTACACAGATGATGTCCTATTAACAGGAAAAAATCCTCAGGATGTATTTTTATGTTATAGAGACTTATAAGTTGCCTTAAATGAAAAAGGACTGCAGACAGCTCCAGAAAAGGTGCAAATTCAGGATCTGTATATTTAGGCTTTACACTCACAGATGAATCTATTATTCCCCAAAAGATAGTTATTTGTCACTCTGAAAATGCTTCTGCCCACTTAATCCAAAATATTGCTTTCTCCAGAAACTAAATGAAGGATTCAAATTTGCCTGTTCACACCCAGAACTAAGGCTCTTCAGTTTTTAGCATTCTAAAAGGCTAGTACAATCCTGAAGTTGCTAGCCTTAACTTACTAATTTGCATTTGAATTGAGGCCTGATCTATAGGTACCTTTCCAGAGTTGGAACTGGTAATTTACAACTCAATTAGGTGCCTACACTCATCTCCAGCACAATGGCGTGCAGCTTTATGAGAACTTCAGAGAAGGCTATTTTCAAAGAGACTGTGGCAGCTTATGGAACTTGCAGGTGATAAAGGCATGTCTTGGCATTGGATACAAGGGAGAAAAGGTGCATTTTGAAAACCTGTTTTCTAAGATTTAGGTCTCTGGTGGGTAATCAACCTAAGACAGAGGCAAGAGCTGAGCGGTTGTGTTTTTGAAAAAAACACACAATGAGCCTGATTTGTAGAATTCAAACAAGATGCATGTGACCCCAAAGATGGGTAAGATACTTGCCAGTAGATATTATATTACAGGTGATATTCATCAAGGTACCATGAAAATTCCCATGCAGGACTGTGTTGTTTGATTATGCATTAGCCCTGTTATTTTCTAAATAAACAGGGAGGAACTGTTACCTCCCCTCTTCAGCTCTGGACTCTGGCAGTCTGCTTGGAGGCTACCACCTGAGAAGCTAAGACAAAAGACCTCTGCAGACTGTCACCTTGTCTCTGAAGAAATCTGCCTGGGAAGTTCCTGCTGAGATATGACAATGCCCACTGCCTGAAGACATCCGCAGACATCCAAGCCGCTGGGTACCTTGACTCCTGACTCCTTTTGCAGTGTTTGTGTTATACAAGTATCATTGTAACTTAGAGATTCGGTTTTCCTGCACCTATAAATATTATGGACTTTCAGAGTAAAGATATGAAGCCTTGATTGGGGCACAACTTGGCTTTGTGTTTTCTCTTGTTCTCGAACCCTATATTTCAGGTCCTTTATTCCTTTGTCTGAGAGAACCCAAGTTCATGAAACTGTGGGACAGTTTCATCTCTACCTTAGCTTTGATCTGGACTGGCTCCCCCAGTCACACAGTTTCCTGACTTCAGAATGCAATTTAACAGAATTAGAGATAGAAAGGATATAACAGAAATTTCAAAATTGAGAAAATCATAAGGATCTATTTTAAAATCCTGTAGTATCCCAGGTTTGAAAATCTTAAAAAATGGATAATTTTCTGGTTATATATCACCAACTTAAATCAAGATGAGATACCCAATTGAAACGTACCTATGTCTCCTAGTGAAATAGAAACAGCCTGGAGAATGGTAAGATGTTTATCTAACAATCTATCTGGTAAAGGATTAATATCTAAAATATATAAAGAATTCAAAAACAAGATGTGAGGAAAATAAAATAACCCAAGTAAATAATGGAGTACAGACATAAACAGAACTTTTTGACGAGAATACTTAAATTGCTGAGGGATACTTCTAAATATGTTCAACACCCTTAACCATCATGGAAATGTGAATCAAAACTACCTTAAGTTATCATGTTGAATCTCTCACAATGGCTGAAATCAATACAAGTTATCCTCAGACCAATGAGGATGTGGAATAAGAGAAATGCTCATACATTGCTGTTAGGAGTGGAAAATTGTACAGGCACTATAAAAACTACCATGCTGCTTCCTTAAAAATCTGGAAATTGATGTATCACAAGATTGTGCTGCATCATACTTCTGCATACACATAAAGGATGACTCATCTTACCAAAAAGATATCTGCTCAATCATGTTCCTTGTAGCTGTATTCATAATAGCCAGAAATTGAAAAAAATTACAAGATGTCCCTCAATGAAAGAATGTATAAGAAAATATGATTAAGGCCATGCTTACCAAACACGTAAATGAGACTTTATGGATATTGCTTCTCTGATATGTTGAGGAGACACAATTTACATAGTAAATTCCCTGTTCCTCTTCTTTTTCTGACCACTCCTTGTCATCTTCTGCATTGATCCCTGAGGCTTAGGTGCAGGAATTTTGTTGTACCTGTATGAGTTCAGATTGTAGTCCGCAGCACTGCATTTTGGTCATTTGTAGTTTTTGGTAATGGACTGTATCTGCTGCAAAGAGTGTTTCTCTTAATGAAGGGTAGGAACTGTACTTATATTTGCTTTTAATGATAAATATTAAGATTGTAATTAGGGCTTATGATTGTTTACTAAGTGCTGTCTATAGTTTCTTCATCTGGATCCGTGACATCACCAGCCTTGGGTAGTTGGCTAGGTTTCCAGCAAGGCTCATTTCCTTCTTCCTCTACTGGGCTTTAACTCCAATTAGAGACTAGTTGGCTATCACAATATTCTCGAATCATTATTGCACCATTAGGATTATAGTATAATACTGGTCATTACTGTAGTTTATAAAACTCATTAGCTCTGTAGGATGATTGCTTGTTTCTTTCATTTCAGAGATTGCATGGTGCCTAATGGTAATGTAAATGATAATACTCAGAGAACAGGCTTTCAATTCAGGTCCAGCCTGCATTCCTCTGGGCCATGCACTGGAACACATGGTGAATATAGCAATAGGAACTTGACATCCATTTCTGGGGGCCACATTAGCCTGTAATATTTTGGAACTCTCTTGGACAAGCCTGATGAACTCAGAACAGGTCTCATACCTGATGCTTGTGTTTGTTTGTTTTAATAATCATCTATGGTCTTGAGATAAGGATTGCTAAATACTAACTACCATGCATTACAAGTATCACTCTTCTTAAATGTGGTCTGTGAAAGGTAACATTCTGTAAAGCCTTGATAACTTCACATGGGAAATCCTATGGTAAACACAGTGGTACAAAGACAACTAGTGAAGCTGAGTAGATTTTGCAAGCATCAGAACTGACATCAACATGCTTGCTATGGAAATGAAAACTAAGTGGTGGTAATTCTCTATTTGATAAGACCTTTTCATCTTTTTTGTCACATAGAAACAATTTTGTAGACAACAACTAATCCACCATGATTGTTTCTTGGCTTATTTTCTCCAGTCATTACCACAGTGCTAGGGGATTTATTTTGACCACAATAACAGGTGATTTATTATTTTGCAGCTACAGAATGAGACAGCTGAAAATGGTTTTGAAATGGAAATTGTGACATTTACTGTGGAAGCAATGATCTTATAGAGAAGCCAGGTGGTGACTGTTCAACATTCCAACAGATTGAAATCCTACATTGGAGTTGTGTGTGCCTCTGTTTGTGTGTGTGCGTGTGTGTGTGTGTGTGTGTGTGTGTGTATGTGTGTTTGTGTGTGTGTGTTTGTGTGTGTGTGTGTATGTGTGTTTGTGTGTGTGTGTTTGTGTGTGTGGGTGTGTGTGTGTGTGTGTGTGAATGTCTAGTTTCTAGCAGCTTAAATAAAAAGAGCTTCTATTTTATTCCCTGTTAGGATTTGTATATTTGTATTTTGTAAAAAAAAAAAAAAAAAAAAAAAAAAAAGAGTTTTTTTTTTTCCTGAGTAGAATGAGTTCTTTTTGCATTGATTTTTTTCAAGTTACCACTATTCCTCTAGCCATACCAAATTTATAACACAATAATGAACATTAACCAAATAATAAGAATGCCATGAGACTGTAATTATAAAGATTTACACAGAAATTATAGTAAACTTTTGTTTCAGAGGAATTCCATAAAATTGATTTTCTGTATAACTTTTAGACCCCATATGCATTATGTCAATATTAATTACCTTAGATATCCTCTATCAATCTATCAATTTAAAATCGGCAAGCTCTAGTATTGAATACTTAATATGAAAGTAACATTGCATGTTATCCTCTCAGTTTCTCTGTCGTGATGTATAAACAAGCTAGTATACTTTGGATATATATTCTGCATTTATTGCCTGAGAAGTGTTGTGTTAAAGAATATGAAGATTTTTCTTAGATGTAGATTTAAGTAATCCAACTGAAGGGACTGAATATAACTCAAGATATATTTAAAAACTGTATACAATTCTAGCATCCTAAAATAACTTTAAATAATTTTTTTACTTTTGAGATGATGTAATTTATAATATATCATTTCTCTCCCTCAAATCTCTAATATATACCATCCTTGATCTTTTGTAAAACAGTGGCTTCATTTTAAAAAAAAAATATATATATATATATATATATATATATATATGCTGTATTTTTTTCTCCCCCAGGGAAGAACACGCTACAACTCTTTCTTAATGGAAAATCTAAAACAAAGCATTAATAATAAATACTTAGAAGACAAGGACTGTAATGTGCTCAAAACTACCTTTGAGTCGTACCATGAGTAGGTCTCAGGTGACAGAAGTGTACTTGTTAAATTTTGACAAACACTGCCCTAGGGAAATATTATATACTTAGTGTTTATGAACCCCTACCTGTGAATGCAAGCAGAAATAGTTTCTCCACACATTATATAACAAGAACTCTCACTTTATGTTCAGAAACATGACCTCCTTTCATCTTTTGGTTCTAATTTCCAATTCTATCAGTGCACAACTGCTAAATCTACTTATACCCTATCCATGTGCAAAAATACTTTTATATTAAAAGTGGTCATCATTTACATTCACTTCTCATTTATTTAAAATATGCCATTAATTGATAATTTTATCCCTACTGCCTATGCAACACACATTTTCTTTGTATAATTGCTTTTAATTTTTCATTGACAGTAAGAATAATATCAAATTTACTCTATGGAAATACCTTCTTACTATTATAGTTGCTTTCATAGTCTGCTCACATTTAACATTTGGTATATCCAGATAAATGTACTGTTATATTTTAGCAAATGGGTAATATATTTGGATATATGCTTGATGATTTTAAAGTATGTTTCTAAAAATATTAGCAAAACTTTCATATACGAGAACTTTCTCCTCTGTCCACAGAATAAATGTTTCAGGAGATGAGCAATAAATGAATTGTTACACTATGTTATACTAGATTATGTGAACACTCTCTAGGATAAGTTAATTGTTCTAACTCATAAACAGCCATATCTGCCTGAGTGCACTTGATCCCACCTATTTCATGTCTTATTTAGCCTGTTTTGTTGTTGCTTTCTCTCTCTCTCTCTCTCTCTCTCTCTCTCTCTCTCTCTCTCTCTCTCTCTGTGTGTGTGTGTGTGTGTGTGTGTGTGCGGGTGTGTGGTCATTTAATATCATGTCTCATTTTGGGTCAAGCACTCAACATTCTTTTATTCTAGACACATGGACCACTTAAGGGACTTTTTGAATTCCTATCTACTGCAAGAAGTACATCTGTCCCAAACTTGGATAAAACTGGTCTGATCAAATATCAATCACAGATTCAGATGAGGCTCTTTGAGCTTATAACTCTTAAAGAAATTATTAGCTGATGGATGTTGAAGGAAAAGAGTCAAAGTCTTCAGCTCTGTAATCATAGATAAATGCAAGAGATTCCAATAATAGTTGTGCACTCATTTTCACGATAGCACTGATGAAAGTCAGTATACTACAAGGCAGAAGAAAATTACCAGAACAATGGAAACAGATTGATATGTAGAAGTGGAGATTCATTGGGCTAACATGGAGATAAGAAAGAATATGGCCTAGGGTAATGAGAATTCATTAATGCATTTATAAAATTTTCCAAAATAAATCTGATTATTAATTAATATACTATGACCAAATTGCCATAAAAACTAGTTTATCTAGAAAAACATCTAATACTTTTCTAAGCCTTGTCTATGAAATATGGTTTAAAGTCATCAGATTAGAAAACTTAGATGTAAAATTTGCATAGACAAAATTGAGCTATAAGGATGTTTGTAGATTATCATAATTATCGTTTTATGAAATATAAAATCATATTTTGACATTCCATAAATTAATAACATATTATTATTATGTCTTCAGAACATTATTTTATGTAAAATAAAGCCTACAAGTATATGAAAAACAAAACTTAAATACTAAAAAGATATTGAATTGTATTAAGGTAACTGACAAAGACTATTGATTAAAGGCTCAGTTCAACTGCAACATCTTAAGTATGACTCCATTATTGTATAAAGTCTATAAATATTTACACAAATTTTAAATTTCAGAAATTTGGAAATTTGTAATACATTGGAAGACTTTAATATTCCTCTTCTTATCTAGATATTTAAGATTTTCCTCAAGAAATTGGCATAAATTTAAATTGTTGTTGGCAGAAAATGGCAATTAACTCAAAATTAGTAAGAATTTATTCTGAGACAAATCAGTGACCACTACCCAAGAACATGGATTCAAGATACCTTGGCTTACAAGTTCCAATGTGGAAATGGATTGTAGAACTTTTTATAGTCAAAATTTGTCAAATATATTTATTGGAGCAGAATGTTAACATAAAGCATATATATATATTATCTATAGGCTTTGAATGCTATTTAACTTTCTAAATCTGACGTTGGTAGAAACCAAAGTCAGTTAAATTAGAGTAATCCTAAAGGATGTAACATGAAAGTCACAAGAATATAATGTTAGAAATAGGGTTGGTCAATCAAATTCTTTTTCAGGATACTTAAAATATCCCACTATAATTTTGGCTCTGGTTCTGAAAAGTTTCAGGATATTGTATGAATAAAGCCTTGTATGATCTTGAACTTATATGTGACTTTCTTCTTATAACTTTAATTCATATCATAAGATTACTGAAATTAACATCCATGTATTAAATTTGTTAATATTTCAGGAAACTTAACGCCATACTTCAGAAATTATCCAAGATTTTACTGCTTCCAGTTCTAGAGGCTAATACAAAATCATTATGTTCTTTTAAGCCTGCCTCAGCCTCAAAGATGTTTCTCAGAGCTAGAGGGAAGTTCATCTAAGTAGACAAAACACATGGAGGAAAGCCTGGGAGGGTGGCCAAAATGAGGAAGGGTTGAATAAATTCTGTACAAATGGTGATGGAGGGAGGAACAAATTACACCAAGGATGCTTCTTCTTTGAATTCTAATATCTATTCAAATTATGTATATCTCTATATATATATAAAACATATATTATATTTATATAACATATGTTATACATATGTAATATATAATATATCTTATATAATATATTATACAATATATAATCATATTATGTATAATATATAACATTATTTATCATTATTTATACTTATTAATATATAGCATATATATCTTGCATATATAATATAATACTATATATACATATATACACACACACACACATATATATATATATATATATATATATATATATATATATATATATAATGCAACTTGAGCTGACCATGTACTTCCTAATGCTCCCAATAATGTTACCAACAAAAGCCATAAGACAAAAGCTCCAGAACTATGCATGACAAACTTCCATTCAAGCTGCCGGTCAGGATATTTCAAGTGACATACATAACAGTATAAGGCATTGAGAATACACTTGTTTAGCTCCCAGAGTTTGTAGATACATCCCAAATGCTAACAATACTCCATTCTGTAGACACAAAAAGATTTGAGCTTGATCTAACAAAAATATTTGTGCTATAAGGATTTGCTTGTGTAACTCCAAAACAACACACTATACACATTCCCAATTAAGGAAACAATTATTACCTCTGCCCAAATTTAACACCTACATACTGCAATATACAGCACGATGAAATGTGCTAAAGGTGCAGCAGTGGCACAAATATTAGAGCGGTGGCAACCAACAGCTATATACTTAGACTTATGTACACTAAATAAGAGCAAAATCATGTCTTGTTCTAGACACCTGGCCAACTATCAACTGGTGAGATAATGAAACACAGAAGAGATCCTCTTATTTTAACCAACTTGTAGGGACATTCTAAACTTTACTCATCACCACAGATAAGTATATATTTATCAGTTATTTAAAAAGTATCTTATTTCAGCAAATAGACCAATACAAAAAAAAAAAGACAGTCCAAAATGCACAGATCAAATGATCCTGGTGAGCCTAGTCTCATAAATATTTCTATATTACAACTCTTGCAGCTAAGATTCATAAATTTTGTGGAATTGGGTAGGAGAATGTAAGAATCAGAAAAGTAGAAAGCCTAATATGAGATTTTTTTCTCCCTGAAATTAAAAGGACAATAAACCCCTGATACCTGAAAATTATACCTGCTTAAGCAAAATCTGAAAAGTTATAATGTCCATAGAAATGAACACCAAGGGAGGGACTCTCATGGCTCCCCACCCTGAGAGAGAAAAATGCAGACTACTAAAGATTGCTGAAATGGAAAAAAAAAATGTTGTCTTTAGGCATGTGTTCTCTAAGTAGTTGTTCAAATCATATACATATATGCCATGCTAACCAAACTCAGCATATGGAATTAATATAGGCATTATTTTATATGTATATATGAAAATAATAATAATAATAATAAAAAAAAACAGAAGGCTATCAGTTAAGTGGAAGTGACTTGAAAAGTCCTGGGAGGGATAAGAGGAAAAGGAGGAAATAAAGGAAATATGTATTTTAAATAGAATCAAATGAATACATGCTATTCAATGAATTGCCCTACTAACATTCTAATATTATTTTTTCTGTTGTATTTATTTATTTAGTGTGTGTGTGTGTGTGTGAGAGAGAGAGAGAGAGAGAGAGAGAGAGAGAGAGAGAGAGAGAGAGAGAGATGAGTGAGCATATTGGTCTGTGATTTTTGTTACACATATCCCCCAACATACAACACTGGTCTGTTTTTGCCTCCTTAGATAAAAGAGTAATTTCACAGTTTACTGAGTAATAAGTATTAGCCTGAGAGTTTCAGAATGTTCCTAGGCTCCCATCTCCCTTCATGGATCAACAAGATTTAGAAGAGATTGTGCTACTCTGCCTAGGGATCTGAAGCCATGTAGTGAGCCTTTTGTGACAAGTACTGCTTTTCACTGAGTTTTCCCCAGCCCTTGTGTTTCCTGATAAGAACAATCGTACTTGATATCTCCTTTTCTTTCTAACTTGTGTGAACTCAATTCTCAGTATAGAATAGATATCTAATTTGTTAGTAAACATTGAATTTCAAAGTAGAAAATTTCCATTTTGTACATTTCTTAATTTTATTACTTAGAAAATAATTTCTGTGTTTATTGAAGCTATCTTTATTACATGCTTATAATATAAAACATTTTAGATCATAATAAGAAAGAAAAGAATTTGCTGGGCAGTGGTGGCACAGGCCTTTAATCCAAGCACTTGGGAGGCAGAGGCAGGCAGATTTCTGAGTTTGAGGCCAGCCTGGTCTACAGAGTGAGTTCCAGAACCGCCAGGTCTACACAGAGAAACCCTGTCTCGAAAAAACAAAACAAAACAAACAAAAATAAACAAACAAACAAAAAACGAATTTATAATTTTGAGGCCAAAATGGAACAGCACTTCAGTGAAAAAAAAAATCCTACTTCACCAAGAAAATGGTTCATTTATGGAACAGTATACTAGAGCAAAAGAATAGCAGTGTGCTTCACCCCAGCACACAGACAGTGAATACTAATAGCCAACAGAAAGAAAATAATGGTCAGAAGCATGCCATCTGGCTGAAATTACGATTGTCTTTATGTAATAATATTTTGACAAAATTTCATCCTGCATTTTGATAGAGCTTCAAATATTAGATTGACTTAATACACTGGTTAAGCTCCCTTTGAGTTCAGTTGCAATGTTTTGACAGACACTGAGGCAGAGGCAGAGTTCATTATGTGTAGAGAAACTTTTAGGGCAAACTTACAGTATTTAAGGATGTAAGGGAGGCACAACCTAGGCTAGTTTAACAAGCTCCATTTTCGACACAGGAACACCGCCAGCAGAGTGGCTCGGGTTCCTTCCAGTCTCTCTGGGCTGACTTTGGGCACAAGCTCTGCAGCCAGTCCCACAAAACCCAGAGGAAGCTCCACTCCCAGGCGCTCTGAAACTTTCAGGATCAGAGGTAAAGGGGAACCAACATCTATCCCAACACTGGGAGTAACTGGGACCTGCCAGACCAGGCACACAGGAACTCCACCAGCAGAGTGGCTCAAGTTCTTTCCAGTCTCTCTGGGCTGGTGTCCTGAGCAGAGCTAGGGCGCAAGCTCAACAACCAGTCCCACAACACCCAGAGGAAGCTGCTGCACTCCCAGGTGCCCTAACAAGCCCACGGTCACAGGATCCCAAAATCACAGGGTCACAGAGACTGCCTGACTCTGAGGAGTTCTGATACAGCCAGGATCACAGGAAGGACTAACTCCAGTCAGAATTAGCAAGGGCAGGTAACCCTAGAGATAACCAGATGGCGGGGGGTGGAGGTGGGGGGGCAAGGGCAAGAAAATAAACAACACAAACCAAGGTCACTTGGCATCATTAGAACCCAATTCTCCCACCATAGCCAATCCTGTACACATCATCACACTGGAAATGCAAGATTCAGATATAAAATTACTTATCAAGACGATGATACAGGACTTTAAGAAAGACATAAATAGCACCCTCAAAGAAATACAGTGGAACACAGGTAAAGAGCTAGAAGCTCTTAAAGAGGAAACACAAAAATCCTTTAAGGAACTACAGGAAAACACAAACAGGTGAAGGAAATGAGTCAAACCATCCAGAATCTAAAAATGGAAATAGAAACAATAAAGAAATCATAAAGAGAGACAACCCTGGAGATACAAAACCTAGGAAAAAAATCAGGAGTCATAGATACAAGCATCACCAACAGAATACAAGACAGAATCTCAGGGGCAGAAGACACCATAGAAAACATTGACACAACAGTCAAAGAAAATACAAAAAGCAAAAAGCTCCTAATCCAGAACATCCAGGAAATCCAGGATGCAATGAGAAGACCAAACCTAAGGATAATAGGTATAGAAGAGAGTGAAGACTCCCAATGTAATGGGCCAGTAAATATCTTTAACAAAATTGTAGAAGGAAACTTCCCTAACCTAAAGAAAGAGATGTCCGTGAACATACAAGAAGCTTACAGAACTCCAAATAGACTAGACCAGAAAAGAAATTCCCCCGTCACATAATAATAAAAACATCAAATGCACTAAACAAAGAAAGATTTTTAAAAGCAGTAAGGGAAAAAAGGCAAGTAACATATAAAGGCAGGCCTATCAGAATTACACCAGATTTCTCACCAGAGACTATGAAAGCTAGAAGATCCTGGGCAGATGTCATACAGACCCTACAAGAACACAAATGTCAGCCCAAGCTACTATACCCAGCAAAACTGTCAATTACCACAGATGGAGAAAACAAGATATTCTATGACAAAACAAAATTTACACAATATCTTTCTACAAATCCAGCCCTACAAAGGATAATAAGATCGAAAATATCAACATAAGGAGCAAAACTACATCCTAGAAGAAGCAAGAAAGTAATCTTTCAACAAATCCACACAAATCTAATTCCGCCTCATACAACAAAACCAACAGGAAGTGACAATTACCTTTTCTTAATATCTTAATATGAAAATTAATATTACCAACATATCCTAAGTGACTGAAATCCAAAAATATGAGGAATTAGAAATTTGTTGATTGTCATCCAATGGTCTCTCTAATTTGGTAATTGGAGAAATAGATTCAATATTGTAAATCTACATATACTTTCAGCTTGTTTGTGACAGTGTCTTGCTGTGTACAATGTA
>JADRCD010189808.1:16644-44425 GCA_019843815.1 Montemys delectorum
CACACACACACACACACACACACACACACACACACACACACACACACGTATTTAAACAGCATAGGCTGGCTTGGAACTTATAGAGAACCCATCCCTCATATTGAAGCTTACTGTCCATCAGCCTCCAGTTCAGCAAAGGGTCATAGACAAAGGCTTCTAGCACAGCCATGACACTGTCCTTGTGTTCCCGAAGCACTTCCATCACTGTGTGGCATGTGGTTCTGTAGTTGCCATCTAAACCTGTAACCTGCACAAAGGTCAGGGACAGTTTCTAATAGTGGCCGGCCACCCTGACATGGGTGCAGACACATGCAATGCTGACCTTCAGAGGTCACTCTAACACAGTACTGGGGATCTGCTACAGAAACCACATGGGCACCTAGGGGAACTGATGAACCCTAACAAGCATGGCTGTCCTCAGAGAAGGTTATGACTGTATTGGCTTCATTTCAAATCAGTGTGTATCCAGGATCCACTCACCTCCATAGCATTGGTCAACATTCTTGTTAGTCTAAATGGAATCTTTTCTGGAAATTTCTCTCTGGTCATAGCGACCTATAGGGTCACGAAAGGAACAAGTAAATCCATGGTTAGGTTATATACTCTAGCTGAGGCCAGGAGAAGGTGGTGGCCTCTCTTGACATTATGTGTTCTGATTTACATCACAGCAAGAAAAGAGTTCCCATCAAATTCAGTGAGAGAACATTTATCACAGGGATTCGAAAGATGATATAAGAAAACAAAACAGAAATGAGAAAAGGGACAAGTGCTCACTGCCTGGCCTTGGCCAGCATGCAGCAGGGGGACAGAAGAGCCCTTCTGGATGACAATCTGTGGAGAGAGGAGACGGGAAGGCCCTTGGGACTTGAGCTGCCCAAACTGTCAGGAGGGTTAGCATATTCACCTCAAAGCAGTCCCCAAAGTCAATGTGCAGGATCTTTCCACTCAGCCGGTCCAGCATCAGGTTAGATGGGTGCCTGAGAGACAAGTGAGAGCAGGAGGGATCAAGAAGGCAGTGCTGATGATCAGTTAATGACGAATACTCCAGGCCAGGGGCTGGCAAAGGCCCACACTCAGCTGAGCCCTGGCCCCACACGCCTGTGTTACACACGGTTTGTGGGAGCTAGCCTTACTCAGTGTTCTCTGCATTGCTGCAGGATGCTTTTGGGCTACAGAGGCAGAGGAAAGTGCTTGTGGCAGAGACCATATGACCCACAAAGCCAAAATATGTATTATCTGCCCTTGCATTTACTCTGTTAGGATCCTGGGTTCCTAGGAAAGTAGTTTCTTTCCAGAGTAGCACAGGCCTATTACTCCTACCAAGCTGCTTGTGCCTCTGATCACACCTCTTCGTCTGTCAGTCTTTCATCAAAGGCTACTGCTAGGATTTCTGGTTTCTAGAGCACTGCATTTTGTTTTACATTAATGTGTGTGTGTGTGTGTGTGTCCCTGACAATTACAGAGAACTCCTTCTATCATATGAGTTCTGGAGATCAAACTAAGGTTGTCAGGCCCAATGGTATAAACACTTTTACCACTGAGCCATCTCACTGGCTGTTTTTTGAGACAGGGTCTCAGTGAGTAATCCTGGCTGTCCTAGAACTCACAGAGATATGCCTCTGCTTCTATCTCCTGAGTGCTAGAGTCAAGGGCTTTCTCATCATGCATGGCCCATTGTCTTTTAAAGATAAGATCTCATTTTGCTGGTGACGCTGATTCAAAATCCTAGGCTCGGGACCAATCATCAAAAAAAGGTCTTAGGGGCTGGAGAGATGGCTCAGTGGGTAAGAGCACTGACTGCTCTTCCAGAGGACCTGAGTTCAAATCCCAGCAACCACATGGTGGCTCACAACCATCTGTAGAGAGATCTGACATCCTCTTCTGGTGTGTCTGAAGACAGCTACAATGTACTTACATATAGTAATAAATAAATCTTAAAAAAAAAAAAAAAAAAAGGTCTTAGAGTTAGGAGGTATTCCGACCTCAACTCACAAGTGCTGGAACTACAGGGACATGTCAGAGAGCCTGGCTTGAGCTTTTATTTTGAAGGTAGGGGGCAAAAATGATTTTTATGCTTAACTGCATGAGACACAATTACAAAAGAAAAGCAGTAGACATCAAAGAATCACTTTTGTTTACATTCTTATTAGTCGGTGTCTGAATATTCCTGATGTTTCTTTTTGGGATGGGGCCATGGTACTGAAGATCAAACGTAGGCCCGTGTATTAGCCACACAGTGCCCTTGCACCGAGCTGCCCTGAACTCTCTCTGGAGATAATTATCTCCGACACTTGGATGTGTATTTTGTACACTAGAGAGTTCTGCTTTGATTGGTTTCAACTACAAATGGAGAATGATCTGTCATCTTAGCACAGTGATGATTGATCACTTTTTTTTTAAACAATTTATTTATTATTATAATTAAGTACGCTGTAGCTGTCTTCAGACATACCAGAAGAGGGTGTCAGATCTCATTACAGATGGTTGTGAGCCACCATGTGGTTGCTGGGATTTGAACTCAGGACCTTCGGAAGAGCAGTCGGTGTTCTTACCTGCTGAGTCATCTCTCCACCCCCAATTGATCACTTTGTTAATTAGTAAGTTACTCTGAGAAGCCTTCCATCCTGCTACAGGGTACATTTCAATAAAACTATACTCGTTTCCCTTTCAAAATATAAAATACAGTTATTTATTCAAAGGTTACATATTACACTAGAAAACAAAATGAGATTATTCAAAATAACTGGAGAAAGAAACTCAAAGAAACACATTAAATTCACTCACCTGTCTCCAAGGCCTAAAATGTAACCCACCATGGACATGACAGCCAGGGAGCGGGTATAGTTGGTTCTCCGGTCAAACCACACCTATAGCAGAAGAGCACGTGTGACAGCATTCATAAGTCAGCAGTCTTAGCATAGTTACAGCCCAGGACAGCTGTTCTTATAGTCTACCAATGACCAGTATGGATGGCTACAGAACAAAGAGCCTATCCATCATTATAAACTATGCCTTAAAATCAACTTTTATCAAAAAAGTGCATGCCTTTCATCCCAGCACTTGAGAGGCAGAGGCAGGCAGATTTCTGAGTTTGAGGCCAGCCTGGTCTACAGAGTGAGTTCCAGGACAGCCAGGGCTACACAGAGAAACCCTGTCTTGAAAAAAACCAAAAAATCAAAACAAAACAAAACAAAAAGAAAGGTGCACTTGGATGAATAATGAATGTGAAGATGTAAGTGAAACTACCCACTTCAGGATCTCCCCTTGAGATTGTGGAGATAACCCTTGTCCAAGTCATTCAGTACATTTAATGTTAAAGGCACTGTTTTTGAGACATTAATACAATGTTCCTCAAATTTATGTGGTAGAAAAAAAATACAGAAATAGACCATGTGAGGAGACTTGTATTAATGGCTGGTTTTCAAGACACATAAAGAGAGCAATTAGATGGCTCTAAAGCAAATTCCATGGTGAGACTGAGATCAGCGTGTGAGCAAAGTGCAGTCTCTTTGGGAGGGGGGGAAGGTAAACAGTAAGATAGTAGCTGATCATTAAACACTCTCTAAAAATCGTATTTATTTGTGTGTGTATGCCTGGGAGGCAGGCGCACATGACACAGTGCTCGAACTGAGGTCAGAGGGCAACTTGTGTGAGTTGATTCTCTTCTTCCACCACGTGGGTTCCGGGGATTGAACTCAGCTTGTCACCCTTGGGAGCGAGTGAATTAACCTGCCAAGGCATCTCTCTGGCCCAGGTTTACTTCATTAAAAAAAATTTATTTATTTTTATGTGTATGAATGCATGTATGCATTATGTATGTGTGTGCACCACATACATGCCTAGTGCCTGAGATGGTCAGAAGGATGTTGGATCCCCTGGAATTGGAGTTACACGATTTCATATATAGTTCAGGCTGTCTTAAAACTTTATATAGTAAAGGATGGACTTGAATTCATAGTGATCCTCCTGCCTTAGCCTCCCAAATGCTGAGATTATAGGTATGAACTACTATTCTCAATTTAATCAGATTTCAAAATACTTTTCATGAAACACAGTGAAAATCTCAGTTAAGCATAACAAAAGTGAGTACACATCCTGCCATGTGTGGGTGTTTGTAGTGGTGTCTGTGGACATACCTCCGAGCTGGGGCTTTTTAGCCACAGTAGCTTGGCCAGGTCATCCCCAGCTGTGTTGTTGACAGCATGCTCAAACACCTCCACCTTCTGCATCAGAGTCAGGTGGTCATAGTCAGGAGCCATCTGAATTGGACAAAACCAGTTGTGAGAGAGGAGCCTATGATAGGCAGCCCAAATGTAGACCAGGCTAGGGCCGGGCAGAGCTGGGTTCTGATTTCATCATCAAAGCTAAGACAGAAAGGAAGTAACATGGCAAAGGGAAAAACAATGCAGTTTCTTTTTTAAAACAAGGTCGTCTTATGTAACCTGGCTGTCCTGGGACTAACTCTGTAGATCAGGCTAGCCTCCAACTCAGAGAACTGCCTGACTCTGCTTCCTGAGTGCTGGGATTAAAGGGGTATGCCACCATACCCAGCAACTTAAAAAAAAGTATATATGTATACATATAAACACATATAATTTTAAACATGTATATAATACACATATTATTTTATATTATATAGCTATATATAATTTATATATATATATCCATATCCATACATGTATACATATGTACGTATGTAAATATAATGATTTTGTATGCGTGCAGAGGCCAAAGGACAATTTCTGGGAGTTGGTTTCTCCTTTCACTGTGGATTCTGGGGCATCAGGCCTACATAGCAAGAACTTTTACCTACTGAGCTTGCTTGCTGGCTCTTCTTTGTTTCTCAAAGGTTATTTGTTTTATGGGTTACTTCACTAAGCCTTTTTCCATAGTGATTTCCTCAGATAGCTTTCTCAGTGGTGCCCCACCAGGCAGGTGTGTGGTGCCCACAAGGCTCAAGGGTGTTGGCATGGTGGCAGCACATACCCGCAGCATGATTCGATGCTCGATGTTCAACAGGATCTTCTTCTTCTCTCTGTAGTCCCGGATGAGGGCATGCAGTGTGTCACAGTGGGGCACCCAGCCAATGAGGCCCGAGTTGGTGGACAGAGGGATGACAGCGTATCTCTGGATGCTGGTGGCCACAGGGAAGGAGGGGGTCATTGCACAGTGACCAGCAGTAGTACAGCTTTAATCAGCTTAGGACACACAATGCCTTTGCTGAACTCCCAGCTGCAGGGTGTGGGCTGAGAGGGCCCTCCCTCTATGAAGAAAGCGCCCCCAGAAGATGCCATGGGAGCCACAGTGGTCCTCAGCTTGCCTCACAAACTCACCTCCGCTGAGGAACCAATGAGTGACTTTTTATAATGCTAAAGTAATCCCAGGGGAACAGTCCTGGGCTTAAGAGAAAGAGGCCCAACCAGAAGGGTTCCACTGGCCTTAGTCTAGAGGGAGGACACCACATTTGTAGAATCTAGTCTGAATCTTGAAGCATTCCTGTCTTATGCTTGTTTTTGCTTGTTTGTTTGCTTTTTTGAGACAAGGTCTCTCTATGTAGCCCTGATTGTCCTGGAACATCCTTTGTAGCCCAGTCTGGCCTCAAACTCATAGAGATCTGCCTGCCTCTGCCTCCTGTGTGCTGGATAAAAGGCGTGTGCCACCATGCCTGGTCCCTTCTGAGTTCTTTGAGAGCTCACTAAAGGCATTTCACAACGGCAACACCCTGAACTGTTTGGAGAACCTTCTCGTGTGGGCACTTTGGTGCTCCTCACCAGAAACTTCCTCCTGCCCCTGCCTCTGCCTCTTGAGTGCTGGGATTATAGGTGTGTGCTACCATACTGAGGTATTTCTGTTTTAAGACAGGATCTCATATATAGCTCAAGTGGGCCTTAAGCTCTCTATGTAGCCTGTGCTAGCTCTGAATTCTTTTTTTTTTTTTTTTTTTTTTTTATGGTTTTTTGAAACAGGGTTTTTCTGGATTGCCCTGGCTGTCCTGGAACTCACTCTGACTACCAGGCTGGCCTCGAACTCAGTAGCTCTGAATTCTTGATCCTTCTGCCTCTATGTCCTAAGCTACATGACTGCAGGCATGTGCTACCATACCTGGCTGAGGTGCCTAACTTTCAAAAGCTAGTAACAACACAGTTACGAGGAGGACAGTGTAGGACAAAATGTCAAGTGTCCTAAGAGCTCAGCTAGGATACAGTGTTCTGAGTACCTGAGGTTCTTGCGAAGAGAAGTTGGGTCATTGGCTAGGAGTGTGTTCACCAGGCCAAAGAGCTGCATCACTCGTTCATCCTGCCGCAGATCCTCATGGCCTTTTAGGAGGAAAACAAACTCGTGCCCATTGCTGCCTGTGAGAAACGGGGAGCAACAGAAATAGATCAGAGCCATGCACATTCCTACCCAAGAACACCAGCAATTCCCAAGACCTATGGAATCCATCCCTTTCCTAATCATACCACCCCCACAGACAAGCACATATACACCCTAGAACTGAGGGAAAGGAAAGTTCTGCTCTGATTAAAACAAAGCTGTTTTATGAGGACTGAGAATTCCTATGTGTTGAGACCCTGTAGGTTCCTTCCTGCACTCTCCTTCCCTACAGGCCACTCCGCTGGAGCCCAGTGCGTATGCCCAATGGGAGCACCAATAGGGTGTTAGAGAACATGAGGAGGTGTTGGTTTTCTAGGTTCTGACAGGGTTGATCAAAGCAAAGAGAGCCATTGCAGGATGAATTTAGGCTTCTCAGCCACAGGGGGACCAGCCTCTCAAGGACTTGACCTTACAAGTTTCCTAGAAGTTATTTTTGTTGTTACACAAAAGGCACCTTTAGCAAGTCAATTTCTGCATACCAAAACTTCTTATATGGGGCTGCAGAGATGGCTCCATGGTTAAGAGCACTGACTGCTCTTCCAGAGGTCCTGAGTTCAATTCCCAGCAACTACATTACTATGTAGTTGCCCTCTGATGCCCTCTTCTGGTGTGTCTGAAGACAGCAACAGTGTACTCACATAAAACAAATCTTTAAAACAAACCAAAACCCTTCTTATCTGACCTAGGAGTTGTATTAAGAGAGCCATTACCTAGGTAAATCTCACCCATAACTTCTTAGATTGCCTGCCAGGCCTGTCTGGGACCGAGTTATTATGCAGATATCCCGAGAATCCTTCAAAAGGATAACCCCATAAAATCTCAGATAACAGTTACTGACAAAAGCCTACTTCAAAGCTTATGTGCCATCACTCCAGATTCATGCCAGATATAATAGTTCTGATAAGATTCTGCTCCAATGAAGGGCAGGTCAGGGGATTTGCCCCACAGCTGGCTGAGCAAGTAGGTCTAGGGAGGAGGGAGCAGCCTCTCTGCTAACACTTCATTCTCGTGCATGTGTGCGTGTACACAGAGCCTTGGTTATCTTGGAACTAGCTTTTAGACCAGGCTGGCCTTGAATGCACAGAGAGCCACTTGCCTCTGTGCACCACCACTGTCCAACTAACAGTTCATTCTTAAGCTTCTCTACTTTAAAGAGACAATGTCTCATGTAGCCCATTCTGGCCTTGAATTTGTAGCCATCTTCTTGCTTCTGCCTCCTGAGTGATAGGATTACAAGTGTGTGCCACCATGCCTGCTTTATATGGTCCTCTAGGTCCAACTCAGGGCATTGTGCGTGAAAGGAAAGCACCTATCAACTGAACAATATCCATAGCCCCTCCATGTTTTTATATTATCAAGACCATTATTTGCAGGACCATGACTATTTGATAGTGATGAATAATCACTAAGCTTAAGAAACAGCATTTTAAAAAAGTTTTGCTATTTTTGATTGTGGGTATGTCCAGGCTTGTAGAAGCCAAAGGTTTCTGATCCCCCTGGAGCTGGAGTTATAGGCAGCCTGATGTAAGTGCAGGAACAGAGCACCTCTGCAAGAGCAATGAGTTCTTAGCTACTGAGAATCTCTCTAGCCTAGAAACAAACAGAAAGAGTAAGGAAGGAAGCTGGGCAGTGGTGGCATACCGCAGGCAGATCTCTGTGAGTTTGAGGCCAACCTGGTCTACAGAGTGAGTTTCATGACAGCCAGGGTTACACAGTAAGACCTTGTCTTGGAAAATCATAAATAAATAAGGAAGTAAATGGATACATTTGAGAGAGACTGAGCGCAGTCTGAGCCGTGGGTTGGTCTGACTGACAGTGTCTCTTTCACTGTCACTGTTCCATGTGTGTCCCTCTCAAGGATATTCCTTCTGTCAGGGAGGAGTAGCTGTGTTCCCTGCTAGACCCTTCCACACAAGCTCTTAGGAGACAGAAAGCCAGGGGCTAGACAGACAGCTCTTCAGGTAAGAGTGCTTGTGATACGTGGGGCTGGTGAGATAGCTCAGTGGCTAAAAGAACTGGTTATTCTTTCAGAAGACTCAGGTTCAGCTCTTAGCACCCAAATGACAGCTCATAAACATTAGTAACTCCAGTTCCAAGGGATCCAACACCCTCTTCTGGCCAAAAGGCATGCGCGTGATGCACAGACATTTAGAGGCAAAATATCTGTACCTATTAAAGGGAGGGCGTGTTTGCTGAGTGATCTGAAGGACCTGAGGCCCCATCCCAGCACCCCATAATTACATAATGTAAACATAATGTTTGGAATGAGTCCTGTAGCCCTAGTTCCAAATGGGGCAGAGACAGGAAGATTGCTGGAACTTGTTGCTCTCCACCTAGCAGAGAAAGATTAGGGACCCAGAGGCCCATATTCAGGGAAGGATTCTATTTTAAAAAGAAGTTAGCATGGAGTATCAGATACTTCGTGCCCCTCTCCTATCTCTGGCACCTACAATCGCATATACTTATAATTAGACGCATGTGCCCAGCCCAGCAGTTTTTCACAGCTGCCCACCACGTGGGTGATAGATAGAGCCTCTGCTATTTCACTTCAGTAAGTACAGTGCAGGGCCCACAGGGAGGCTTGTAAGACACACAGCAGGAGAGCCACTGTCCTCCCTCTCTCTTCCAGCAGACATGGGAGGCTGCAGCGGGTGAGCCAGCGGGCTATCACTTCAGAAGAGAGGAGGTGTGCTCGGTTCTTACCCATCAGGGTCAGCTTCCGAGGCCTCTGCTTGGATGTGATGACTTGCAAAGATGGTGCTATGGACTGAATTCGAATGATTGGCTGGTTGGGGTCATATGTTCCTGGCACAGCCAACTCAAGGTCTCGGCACATGAGAAGTTTGGGAGACACATACTGCAGCTCCAGGGATGTGAGCTGTGAATAGGTAGGAAAGGATTTAGGTTTCTGCCTCTCAAGGGAAACTGAAATGCAGTTTAACTTATTTTCCTTTCAGTAAATGGCTACAAGTAACCATTTTTCTTAAGTCTCAGGCAGAAGGAGTCCTGATGCACAGGATGAACCAGGGATACCTCAAGAGCCTACCTGGGGCAGTTGCTTAGATATCCGTCTGAACACGTGATAGTAGAGGTCCCAGGCTTGTGTGAGATCCTTGACGTTCCCTGATTTCATGTACTTTCGACACCATTCTTGTGCCTCCATTAAATCTCGACCATATGCCTGAGAGGGAAAGCAGAACAAAGTTCAAGTAACCAAGGTGACCGTGATCCTAGGAGGCTAAACCCCCAAGCAGTCTACACCAATTCCAAGGGTGCCCCGGGTGGTATAAAGGTACCAGGACGGAATGGCTGTTTTAACAGTAGGGGCTGCACAGTCCCAACCCTTGAGCTCCCAGGGCATGAGGATGACCTACCCCTATAGAAATTTGGGGAGAGGTAAGGTACCTCCAGAAGGAATCTTGTGAGTTTAATTTCATTAAAATTTCAAGAGCTGAGAGAATGGCTTGGTGGGGCAGTACCTGTCTGGTATGTGTGAGGACCTGGGTTTGATCCCTCATTATGAAAATGAAAATAATTTAAGTGGCTAGAGAGGTAGTTCAGTGGTTAAGCACAATGGTTGTTCTTCCAGGTCTTGAGTTCAATTCCCAGCATGAAATGAGGCTCACAAAATATATAACTGTACTTTCATGGGATCTGATGTCCTATTCCGGTTTGCATAGATGCAGACAAAAACATCCACATACATAAAATAAGTAAATACATGAATAAATAAATAAATAAATAAATAAAACTCTTTTTTTAAGATGCCAATAAGTTTATTTAAAAATAGGGGAGTTGGGGCTGGAGAAATGGCTTCCTCCAGAAGTCTTGAGTTCAATTCCCAGCAACCACATGGTGGCTCACAACCATCTGTAATGGGATCCAATGCCCTCTTCTGGTGGGTCTGAAGACAGCAACAGTGTACTCACATACATAAAATAAACAAATAAATCTTAAAAAAAAAAAAAAGGGTTGGTACAACAATTACATTTTTATTTTGTTTTGTTTTGCTTTACTTTTCTGGGCAGGAGTTCTAGGTCTACGCTGGCCTTGCATTTGTAATTCTCCTGCACAGATTACTAAACAGTTTTCGATGCTGTGACTTCTACTGGGTGCCACTTTTAAGGACAGTAGAAAGGGAGAGGGAAAGTAGTTTGGGGAGGTAGGGTAATATCCTGTCTCTCTCTGACCCCGTACCTGATTAAAGGACGTTTCCTTCAGAGTCTGAGGACCCCGTTCCATCATAGCATGCAGGGGCTCCAGCACCTCAAACATGCCTTTCACATTTCTCTCCCCAAAGTACAAGCGAGATGCCTCTTCCAGGCCTTCATGCCACATCTCATGCCAGAGGATGGCTACCCGAATCAGCTCTTCACTCACCTAGATTAAAGGGAGAAGGAAGGAAACACCACAGGAAGCTACCCTTGGGAAGGTCTGACTTGGAGACAGAGGACACAGCATGTGCCATGTGGGAGAGAGGCAGTCACCAACACCTCTGGCTGCTGCCTCAAGACTGACTTACCATCATGGCCTGCTGGACCAGTGTGTTGCTGTGCTCACACATGTTCTTCAGGATCTTGTTGGCTGCATTGTGACGGGCTGTGGTGGTAGACTTAGAAGCCACTGTCAGGGGGTAGATGAGGGCCTAAGCAAACAGAGGAACACTTGTAAAGGCTAGCCACCAAGGCAACAGTCAGTGGTTTCCTGAGAAAATGTTCAGGGTCCGCATGTACCTGTGGGTGGTACCGACCAATATCTGTGAGCAGCTGGTGAATGAGCCGGCCCACCAAGGGTCTGGGTGTGTCAATTCTTGCAATGAGCTGAGGTATAACCTGGTATGTAGGAAGACACAGCATGCAGCACGTGAGACATAGGAAAGATGACTGATTTTTACACTTCTTCTTTGTGTTCTAGACAAGGTCTCATGCAGCCATGGGTAGTCATGATCCTTTTGCCTCTGCCTCTCATGTGCCAGGATTTCAGGAGTGTACTTTGGTCTAGCAGGTCTTGAAATGGTTCGGCCATTCAGTTTCCCGGCATAAGGAAGGGAGACCTTAGGACCAAGCTGTGCTTCTGTGACCACTGGTGATTTCCAGAGGACTGTGACCCATCCTCACTGTCACCAAGCTCTCACCTGTAACCATGTGTCAATCTGTATGGCCTTCACACCTTCCACCAAGGCTTCGTTGACATCTGGCCAGTGACCATAATCAAACCACAAGGTGAGGACTCTGGAAAGACAGGACAAAGTTACAGGAAACTGAGCTTCCTGGTTCTTGTTCGTTTTCACCTGTAAGGCTGAAAATGGCTGTAACAGGGGGCGGAGCTCAGAAGCCTGAGCACCTTATCCCAGGTAGGCCAGGGTCACCTAGGCAGGCCCAGCTGCAGACGTGAGCCAGGCAGGCTCTGTCTGTGCTGAGCAAGTGCCTGCAGGATGGGCGGCAGCAGGGAGGCTGCTGAGACAGGCCTCTTGACCGTTCCCTCTCCTCCTCCTCCTCCTCCATCCTCAAGTGTGAGGCCTGGTAAGCTATCATGTTTCAGGGCCCAGGAGGAGAAAGGTCCATATGCTGACCGCAACTGTACTGACGAGAGACGGAACAGGAAGACACCAGAAGGGTGACTTCCTTTCAGAGTTACATCCTCCCCACTTCCTTTGTACCTGAGTGTGTCCTGGAGGTTGTTGCCTCTTGACAGGGAGATAGAACGGAAGAAGCCCTGAACAGCAGGGACAGTGTACAACAAGAGGGTTTTGGATAAATCCTGTTGAAACACAAGTATATTACTGACACTCTACTCTCTCATCTGTAAAATGAGCACCCTGTCTCCGAGGGTAGTTCGGTGTGGGAGGCACTGATACCTGAGGAGCTAATGGCATATAGAATGTACTACAAAGGCAACTGTTTTCATAATCGTAGTTTGCCACAGTATGGCTTCCTGAGCAGGGCAGTAGGCTTGGAGCTGAGGCTCTGAACATGCTGTTCTCTGTACTTTCTGGCTGCCCTGTTACAGTCTGAACTGACAGGCCAAGGGGAGGAGACAGGGAAAGAACAAGGCAGAGGACATATCCGCAAGGCCCTGGCCTCAGAGTAGCCCTGCAGCTGTGATAGCCACCCACACACAGGAGCCATGCACTGAAAGGATGTGCTCATCGCTGGGAGAAGGAGCCTTTCTTCAGCTCTAAGAGCAGACACACGTGCGCACCCAGGGAGCACAGCTTCTGGCATACAATGCGGATGGCCAGTCAGTGTGTCCAGCCCTATCTCTCCTGCCCACAGAAAGCCTCAGCTTCCCTGAGCTTCACAGCTGTCTTCCGTTCAGAGCAAGGGGAGTTACCTCAGTGACCTTCTTCTGCAGAGGGGACGGGGTGGGGCTGTTCTCGTTGCTCTCAGCTTCACTCTCACTGTTGCTGCCCTCTGTGCTGGTGGCAGCAGCAGCAGAGGCAGCAGTGGTGGCAGCAGTGGTGGCATTGGTGATGTTGGCCCCACTGGCATGACGCAGTTTCTTCTTCTCATCCCGGGCTTGGTTCTGATGTTTGTAGTGCAGCACTGCTTCAAAGTTCATCACTGCCCATGCGTGCCAAGCCTAGGTGCGTGGGGGAGAGTCAAAGGCAGACACGGGCTAGCTCACATCTAACACAAAGCCCAGAGAGGTGGAGAGCAGGATTCTGAGTATGCCCTGACGGTGGAGCCTTGAGATCAGCAGAATGAGTCTCTGATTCTACATATTCCTAGGAAGCGGGCATTACTACAATCAATGTGGCTCGTTCATCTCCAGAGCACTAATGGCACTGGGCTTTTTGGTGAGCACTGTAAAGTCACAGTAAGAGGGTCAGTGTAAACAAGGGATGCTTGCTCACAAACCTAAGGTCTATAGAATGCAAGGCAGGTGGGGGCTGGAAAAGGTGGACAATGGGAATTCCAGTGACCTGAAGGGCTCCATAAAAAGGGATTTGGCTATGTCATGCCTAGAACAAGGAGGGAACAGAGACAGAGGCAAATGGTCTTCCTGGCAGGAAAAAAAAATACAGGTATATGGAGGACATGTGCAGAGTCCAAGGAAATGTGTGCCTGCAGCTTGAGGCCCACAAAGGAGAATAAGGGCTGCTGGCCAAGTGCTAGAGCACCAGACAGTGGAGTCTGTGTGCTGGCCAAGGTAGCCAGTATCATGTGAGAATGTGGGGCTTCCTGAGGTTCCCCCCATTTATTTTAAGTTAATGGATGCTTTGTCTGCATATATGTTATGTGTATCACATATACACCAAGTACTTGCGAAAGCCAGAAGGGAATACCAGATCCCCTGGAACTGGAGCTACAGTGGTTATGAGCTGACTAACAAGGTTCCCACTAAGCAAAACTTCACTGGATACATTTTCCAGCTCTGGATATGCAGCTATCAATAGAGGGGAATCATTGATCCTATTATAGGCTAGACTCTTCATGCATGCATGTGTGTGTGCCTGTATGTGTGTGTTGCTGGGGATGGAGCCCATTGCTTTGTGCATGTGAGCTCTCACTGAGCTACATCTCAAACCAAAGTACACAGTTTTCAGATCAGTGTGAACTATCTGCAGAGGATAAATACTTTTTATTCCAAATGCTTCTATGGTCTTCAAATCAACTTTGATCCCAGAGGGAAGAATATAACTTCCTAGTAAGGATGAAGATTTTGGAAAGAATTTTTTTTCCTTTTTTTTTTTTTTTTGTTTGTTTTGTTTTGTTTTTTTGAGACAGGGTTTCTCAGTGTAGCCCTGGCTGTCCTGGAACTCCCTCTGTAGAACTCGAACTCAGAAATCTGCCTGCCTCTGCCCCCCAAGTGCTAGGATTAAAGGTGTGTGCCACCACTGCCCGGCTTTTGGAAAGAAATTGATAGCATTGTTATACCAAACAGCTATTACCTGGAAGCCTTTAGAAAAGGAATTTAAAAAAGAAAAAGTATATATGTTCCCCTAAAAACACACTTCCAGGGATAGCCCCTGGAGCAGCTGGTCAGTCAGCTAGCCACTTTCATACAATTTCTAATTGTTTGTCTTTTAGAAAGGTTTCCAGAAACATAACACCCTACATGTGCCTAGGATGACAGGCATCTGCAAGTTTTCAGACACGGTGGCTGTAGAGCTACCAGAACAAGGGCATCATAGGAAGTGCCCCTCAAACCAAAGCCTCCATTCACTTCTCTGCTCCTCTGGAATTCCTAAGATAGGTTCACATTTCTTGGGCTTCTAACAGACTCCAGGCATTCCAGGGAGCTGGCTGTGACCAGCGCTGGCCCTCCCTCACCTTGTACCAGCTGCGGTCATGCTCTGTGGCGGCACTGTAGTACTGTAGCACCTTGGGGATGGTGCTCTCATTGATGCCTTGCAGGTTCAGCTGCCATTCTCCAAGTTTCAGAAAACACCTGAAAACAGAAGAGCAAGATGCCATGCTGCTCTCTCCTATCAAAGGCCCTGAAGTGGAGCAGTATATCGCTGGAGTACCCTAAAGACTGACAGCTGCTGGTGCTTTCCTTTCAGGGGCAACGGATGGATGCTCAATCCTGTGAAAGGAAGGGAGGGGGCCCTGAGAAAACCTTGGAGGTGTCTTTTCTTCAGGATTTATGCCTCTAATGATGGCATAAACCAGGCACCTGGTACAGGTGTACCTGAATGGCCCCAACTCCGCTTTGTGGAGGACAGCATGACTACTTTCTCCTCCTGTATCCCTCCACTCCACACAGCAGCAGTGCTAATGCTAATGCTAATGCTAGCATCTGTTCATCGCTACTCCACACACTGCTCTCTGTTCTTTATGCTGGGCTCTTATAACACGCCACATCACCCAGGGAATAGGTGTTCTTATTATTCCTTTACATGGTCAGGAAACCAGAGCACAGAGAGACTAACCTACCTAGTCAGAGCTGTCTACACTTCGAATTCATAAAACAAGGCACTGGAGTCAGTGAGATGGCCCAGCAGGTAAAGGCACTTGCCACCAACTCAGATGACCCCAGATGATGCTTGGAACTCGTAAGGCAGGAGGAGAGAGCTGACCTCTGTAAGATGTCCTCTGGTCTCCACATGCGTGCTGAGACTTGAGTCTGAGTGAGTGCGCACACACACACACACACACACACACACACACACACACACACACACACATAAATGTAAAATTAAAAATAAGTTTGGAAATATGGCCAGACGCCAACTGGAGGCTAGCACAGGAGTGCTCCTGCTGCCAAAGCCTTGGGAAGTAAGGGGCAGAGACTGGGCAGCAGATGAGCTAACGGCTGCCTGGGATCCTTCTGTGGTAAAGTGAGCGATGCCAGCAGCAAGCTACTCTAGGAACCATGAGTGCCTTTGCAGAAGGGCTGGATGGTGGGCAGGGCTCACCTGGCCATGAGCTTATGCAGCTCCTGCTTGTGCTGCTGGTCCTCTGTGGCAATGGCGTGCTGGGCCTGCTGCTGCATGGTCTGCACAAAGTGCTGCATGTGCTGGAAGGCATCAATCTGTAGCAGGACAAAGGCACACAGAGCCACTTAGCACACTGCCCAACCTGTCAGGGCACCCAAGCCAGCACCCTGGGCTGCAGGGTGAGGCCCATTGCACAGAGCACAGGGCATGCTGCTGGAAGAGAGCCAGGCTATCACGGCAAACTCATCATTACTTGTTTTAGCTTTCCCCTGCCAACTCTGATTACCACTTTAGGAAGTTCTGGGAAACCTACATGTCTGACCAACCCAGGTAACAATTCACATGAAGCAACAGAGAGCAAGTGCTTACTTCACTAACAGTGTATTGCCCTAAGGGGGATTAGCTTGATGGGAACTGTTTCTAGCCAGTAAAGCTTTAGTATGTATTTAAAACACTAAGACACTTGGATGCTTCACCATGGCAAAACTATAGATTCGGAGATCAGGTAGAACCCCCAAACTCGGGTAAAGTAAGAACAGAGAAGACCTTCATGCACCCAAGTGGAGGAGGGAAGAGACACGAGCTAGGCAGGCTGCTGTCTGAGCAGGGCGGCTTGGGAACAGAATTTACAGCATCCTCCAGCCACTAGATCTTGGATCTGACAGGAGGCAAGCAGTGAGCATCTGAGTTAGGGGCAGACAGCTGCACTGAGCAGGAGCAGTCCAGAGGCCAGATCTAGATGCTGTCCAAGCCTGCTGCATCCAGACACGCCGGTACCTTGATGTACATGGACCACAGTTTTGGGTTTTGTTTGGTGGTGCTGATGACAAAGTCTGAGACTCTGTGCATGCTAGGCAAGCGCTGTTGCTATGGAGCTATAGCCCCAAGCCCAGAGCTGTTAAAGGGCTTCTAGGATAAGTGGAGTGTGTAAACATACAAAGTTAAAAAATGACACAGTCGGGGCTGGAGAGATGGCTCAGCAGTTAAGAGCACTGACTGTTCTTCCAGAGGTCCTGAGTTCAATTCCCAGCAACCACATGTGGTGCCTCACAACCAACTGTAATGGGATCTGACTGCAACAATGTACTCACATATATAAAATAAATAAATCTTTTTTTAAAAATGACACAGTCTAGATGCACTAACAAGGGAGGGTCTATAAAAGGAGGGAAAACTCAACGCACCAAGAAGCATTAGCTATTCTTATGGTAAACCTTATAAAAATTCTCATGTTTCCCATGACAGAAGCATGCCTTGATGTGAGAATGACCTGGATGGAGAGCAAAACTCTATGGCTTAGTGGGGAGGACTAAGGCTAGATTCCTTTTTTTTTTTTTTAAGACTTATTTATTTATTTAATGTATATGAGTACACTGTCATTCCCTTCAGACACACCAAAAGAAAGCATCAGATCCCATTTAAAGATGGTTGTGAGCCACCATGTGGTTGTTGGGATTTGAACTCTGGACCTCAGGAAGAGCAATCAGTGCTCTTAACCACTGAGCCATCACTCCAGCCCTGCCTAGATACTTTTAAATGTAAGAAGTTAAGTAGTACTAAAAAATAGGGTTTTTTTTTTGTTTGTTTTTTGTTTTCTCTCGAGACTGGGTCTCTCTATCTAGTTCTGGCTGTTCTAGAATTCTCTCTGTAGAACAGGCTGACCTCAAACTCACAAGATTCACCTGCCTCTGCCTTCCAAATGCTGGTATTAAAAGCAAGCACCACCATGCCCTGTCTGAAATAGGGTTTTAAAGTCATACATGGTAGCACATGCCTCTGATCTCTGCATCGGGAAAGCTGAAAGTCTGAAATCAGCCTGGTTTCAAAGACTAGTCCTCAAAATACCAACAACAAAACAAAAACTTGGGGGCCTGAGCAATAACGCCCTATGAGCCCAGTCTGGAGGATGTGGGCTCCTCTGCCTAGGGGAGAAGCAGCCAGGGGACACAATGCAGTGAGAAGGAAGACCACAGCAGGGTTTGCGAACTCTGTTCCAACAGGTCTATGGTGATGGGGACTGGAGAGATGGCTCAGTAGCTAAAAGAACTTGTTGCTCTTGTAGAAAGCCCTTGGATCTAGTTTCCAGCACCTTCAGGGTAGCTCACAATGACTTCTAATTCCAGGTCCAGAGGATCCAAAACCCTCTTCTCACCTCTGTGAGCAATAGGCATACTTGTAGTGCAGAGACAAACATACAGGCAAGAGACATGAAATAACTAAAAGTCTGAAAATAAAAGTCTGATTGTGATGATTAGACACATGCTAAACATATGCTCTGTCCTTGAATGTCTTAGTCCATTTTAAATTCATTTATTATTTATTTATTTTGAGACAAGATTATCTCTTTGTAGCTCTGGCTGTCTTGAAACCCACTATGCAGAACAGGCTGGCTTTGAACTCATAAAGATCTTCCTGCCTCTGCCTCCCAAGGGCTGGGATTTAAGGGTATGTACTACAACCACCCAGCTATTTCAATTTTTTATTTCGATTTTAATTATGTGTATATGTGTGTCTCTTTGTTCTAGGTCTGCGCATCTAAGTATAGTGTTTGTGGAGGGCAACAGATCCTCTAGAGCTGGAATTTTAGGCACCTGAGCTGCTGGGTACTGAACTTAGGTTCTCTGGAAGAAGAGCAAGTCCTCTTAACCACTGGAGCATTTTAAGAATCATCAAATAACTGTATATTTATGGGGTATATACAGTGTGACCTGATACATGCACATAATATGCACTAATTAAATCAGGTATTTGGCACTGCCCTCTCTGCACTGTGTCTGGCCTTCTTTACTTAACAACATGGTGCTACAAATGGTAGGTTCTTTATTTTGTTCTGTTTTAAGACGAGAGCTTTCTATGCTTCCTCATGCCACAGCGCTCCAAAAAGTTTCAATCAGCCCAGCTATTAGTAGCACCTCTTTCACTGTCAAAACTCCTGGTTGGACGATGGGTTACATTCCTCCACTCCCTGTCCCATCGAAAGCATCACACTGTGTATATAAACTGAAAACTCAGGTTCTAGGCCAGCAAGATAGCTCCCTGGGTAAAGAAAAGTAAGTGCCACCAAGTCTGACCCCAGGATCCATTTGGTAGGAGAAACCCCCTGAACGCTATCTTCCACATGTACACCACAGCATGTGCACACATACAAATGTACACAAACCTATGTTTTCCAGTCTACCCTTCTAATGTCGGAGACATCTTTTTTTTTAAGTCTGTAAAGGGCCAGACAATGAACAGTTGGCAGCCTGTATCTGTGGATTCAACCAACTGTGCATAAAAATACTCAGACGGGGCATGGTGGTACATACCTGGAGGCAAAGGGATCAGGAATTTTAGGCCAGGGCTAGAGATGGATCGAAGGGTAAAGATGGTTACGCAGAGCCGGGTGACCTTAGTCTACTCCTAGAACTCACATGGTCGAATGAAAGGACTAATTCCTGGAAGCTGCCCTGTGACTCCCACACACAGAGGCACAAACACACACTACATAAACATGAGAAATAAAATAAAAAAGGAAAGAATTCAAGGCCGGTCTAGAGTACACAGTGAGACTATCACATAAAAACAAAGACACATAGCATTTGTCATTGTCCTTCTGGGCAACACTGACACAGAAACCAAACACTTCCCAAGTATCCATGCTGACAGCCACAGACACAAAAGCTGCTGTTGGCCTCCGTCAGAGAACCTCCTCCGTAGGATGACAGCAGTGGAGGCAGTCTCGTGGCTTCCTTCCAAAGACACTGACAGTAAGTGACGGTTATGGGTTCTGCCTTCAGTGAGCTATTTCTACCTCTGCCCCTAAGGCTCAGTGCGCATTGTGGAAGAGTTGGAAGTAGGTAAGATAGGAACATTGGGCGAGGGGCTATGGATACCAACCTGTAGACTTGATATAATGTGATAATCAGCTCATAGTAAGTGTGGCTACCTGCTCTAGGTCCACAGGACTGCCCTATCAACGAGTAGTTGTGGAAAGGGGAGGGGGGGTCACTCGGCCCTACTCTCTTTTTCAACTGTTGGTATTGATAGACTCTACAGATGGGGATCACTATCCACAGCTGGTACCCCTGCCGAGCCTGTAGGCAGCAGGTGGATACATATACACTTCCTAGACAGCTCCAAGCACACAGATGCACACTGCCTTGGTTAAACTTGGTAGGTCATAAGACAGATGAATGTGAGAGAGAGATCTGTGGGGGGAAAGAGAGTGAACTGGGGTTAGGGAGAATGGGAGAAGGTAGGGGTGAGCTGGGTCATCATACATTGTATACATGTGTGAAAGTATTTATAAACAAATTAAAAAGTAAGAACAAAAAACAAAAATAAATGCGGGGCGGGGTGTTGGGGGGAGGTTTAAGCCAGGGTCTGAGTGACAATGACAGGCTGGTGAGCCATGAATGAAGATAGGACAGACACACAGACATGCCTAAAATGAGTGAGACTCTTGCTTTCTACAGACACTGCTCTCCCAGCTCCGCTGTCCAGGACTGGCCTTGACAATGGATCAGCATCTTCCATGTCTCTTTGGTTTGTTTCTAAGAGGGCTACACTGTGGACTTAAATGTGACTAAGAACAAGGTGGGAGGAGGGAGTACTGACCAGCCTGACTGACAGGGACAACGACCTCAGCTGTCAAGTGTCCTCAGGCAAGCGGCAGCTACAGCAGAAGCTTCGAGGCCAGGTGTCCAGGGCCCAGGGCCTACATGCTATATGTCACAGGCAATCCAGACAGTTCAAAGGTTTTTCTTCTTCCTTTTTGGTGAGACAGAGTTTCTCAGTAGCCTTGGCTGTCCTGTCAATCACTCTGTAGATCAGGCTGGCTTCAAACTGTCTGCCTGAGGGCTGGGATTAAAGGCATATGCCACCACTGCTGGTGGCAGTCTGCATGCTTGTGGTGGCCTTAACAAAGCCAGAACAGGACTGCTGTACTGCTGTGGAGCTGGCCTATGTACAGCTGGGAAGCATGGCTGAACTCACCATCTTTCTACTCTCCAGTGCGAGAACTGAAAATATTCTAGTTACAAATTTCTATACTTTTTTAGAAATAAAGAGGGGGAAAAGTAATTTCTTCCCTTCAGTAAGTGAACTAGCAGTTCTGAGAGGAAGGGGCGGGTCCACAGAGCCCACAAAGCTACGCCAGGCATAGAGCTCTAGCTCCTTAGTCTCACTCGTGAGGGTGGGGGGAAGACCAGCCTGTCTCTAGACTTTGTCTTGTGTCTTAGCAAGGAACACACACCGTCTGATGCCTTCCTGAGGGCAAGGCCTGCTGGTCCCTGCTTTGTGTTTGGAAAGGCAGAGAGAAAGGACCCTGGCGACAGCACAGGGAAGGCTGGCTCAGCAGTGACAGCTTGGGCTGTCTCCTTGGGTGGATTCAGCACTCACTCTTGGCTTGAAGTCCAAACACATCCTTCAGGTAGGTTTCTAGATCTTGAACCTCACCAGAATTTGTGTGACTTAGAAAACTCCCTGTGCTACTGTGTTTATTACACTGAAAGAAATCAGTCCTTGGTTAAGACATCTCAAAGGTCTCTGCTCTCTGCAGGAAGGCAAGTGCTTAAAGGGTGCACACACATCCAGTGCCTTCTGTTCTTCTCAGTGGCCTGCAAGTGTTAGGTGGGGGCTCAGAGACTGAAAACAAAAGGAATCCTCAACAGTGCACTCCGGGAGGACAGGGCCATTGGTGAGGAGGCAAAGCCAGTTACAGAGCAGTCGCCTGGCTGCTCACTTCATTCTGAGTGTCACTCAAAGTCACACTAGTCAACTATCTTAGGAGAACCACTTCAAGACTATAGTGGGGACAGAAGGCTGAGTTCTCTGTTCTTTTGAGAAGGATAATGGGGAACCCAATGATGTTGCCTTCGAGGCCTGTGGGTTTGGAAACTGCCACCATCATCCAGAGATTGTTTCAAAACAAAAAGCAAGACCACATCTGCTTCCCAAGGACTTGTCTGTAAACAAGAAGGAATTCTCCACTGGCCTCCTTGTTTTAGCATTTCTCCCTGCATGCTGCTGCCTTTGAGTCCAAATCGACGACAGGAAAGGAGACCAGAAGTCTGAGAAGCAAATCCAGCTGGTCTTATAAAAGCTCTAGTCTGGATTTCATGAAGATGTGACTATGTGCCAAGTGGTCAGCCTTTCCTCAAGGCCCGGAACTGTCAGATGCTAAAGACTACAATGGTGACTTCATGCACTGGTGTCTCCACCTGGCTGTGACTCGGAAGCAGCCCAACCCTGTAGGTAGGTGCTAAGGACACTGGACCCTTCTGGCAGGGAACACATCGGGTGGCCTCTGCTGGGTGGGTAGGAACATACCTTCCGAGCACTTTTCCACATGTTTTTCATGTAGGCGTAGGTCACTTGAGGGTGAACTGTTGGCAGGGGATGGTCAAGTTGCCGAGATGGATCAACTCCCAACAGCAACACTAAGGTTTTATGAGCAAGAGCCTAAAAAACAAGAGGGCAAGTTACAAGCAGAACAGGGGCAGGGCACACCCCGGTGCTGGGGTTACTCACCAGTCTTCCGCTCTTGCCACACAGGCTCGCATACTTGAGCCAGGTTCTCATGTCTTCATGAGGGCTGACCACAAGGGACCGGACCATGAGGATTTTCTGCCAGTCCTCTACTATACGCTGGCAGCCCTGGAAGGTTCGGCAATGAGGGTTAGACCTGTGCTCTGCTCCACCTGAAACCGCACACCAACAGCCCCATTTGCTCTGAAAAAGGGAAGAATCACTAACTGCCTTCCAGGGACTTGTCAACAATCAGGGAAGCAGAGGGTGTGGTGCCTGGAGCTGAGTCCTGGTGTGTCAAGTACTCTGTGGCTTTGAGAAAGTTACTTAACCTTTCTGACTGATCTGTGGATTAGAATGAAAATGTCATTAACTTCCCTGGACTGTGGTAATAGGTAAATTAAATTTAGATTCTTTGTGGGTTGTAGATGTATTCTTTAAAAACAATAGTTTTTTTGTTTTTTTATATGTTTGCATGTACATGGGGCATGTATAAGCCACAACAAACTTGTGGAGGTCAGAGGACAGTTTGTGGGAGACCATGTGGATTTTGAGGACTGAACTCAGGCATACAAACATGGCAGAAAGTACTTTTATTCCTTAAGCCATCTTGCTGTCTCCAATGTAGTATCTGTGCGTGCATGTGTGCCTGTTGAATTCCAGGCACTGTCTTCAGCTGCTTCTCATACTTTGTTCTCTAAGGCAGGGTCTATCTCAAACCTTGAGCTGGACTGGCTGGCCACAAAACTCTGGATGCTTCTGTCTTTGTCTCCCCAGTGCTGGGATAGGTAGTGTAAGCCATCACGTTATTATGTGTAGCTTTTTATAGAGGTGCTGGAGATCATGAAACGCCAGTCTTTATAATTACTTACCACGGGAGTCATCTCTCTGGCTCCCAAGTACTGAATTCAAGGTCAGTGTTTTGTTTCACTTATCCTTTTGTTTTTGAGACTTGGTCTCACTCCCTGGCTGTCCTGGAATGCACTATGTAGATCAGATGACGCTGGCCTTGAACTTACAGAGAATCTAAAGGTCTCTACCTTCTGGATGCTGGGATTAAAAGAATGTGCCACCATTTTGGGCACACTCATTCCTTTTTAAATTTTTATTTTATGTGTATGGGTGTTTTGCCTATGTATATATATACCTGTGCACCACATGTGTGCCCAACACCCACAGAAGCCAGAAGGGGACACTGGATCCCTTAAAACTGACTTACAGACAGCTTCAAGCTGCTACATGGGTACTTAGAATAAAACCTGTTTCCTTCAAAAGAGTAGCCAGAGCCAACAGCTCTTAGCTGTTGAGCTGTCTCTCCAGCCATACAATGCTTTAATATTAAGTTTTAGTCTCTGGTGAAGATGACTATCACTGACCACAAATTAAGTTTAAAATGTATCTTTCAAAATTCAAAAGACTAAGTGTACATTTAAATAATTAAACTTTTAAATGATGTTGCTGATTCGTTGACAATATTTACATTTCTAAAGATAGCAAGGCTGAGGCCTTCACCTTTGTAGGCAGAGTCTTTCTGTGTAGTGTCACTGCCTATCTTATATCCTCTGCTCATTTTATTATATCTGATCAAAAACTGCATCTAGAGAAGGAAGTGGCTACAGCCATGATAGCACATGCCTCTAACCCCACCACTAGGGAAGGAGAGGCAGGAGCATCTCTGTGAGTCTGAGACTGGTCCTCATGGCCAGTTTCAAGCTAGCCAGAGCCACATAAGAGCCTGTCTCAAAAAAATCAAGTATACGGGCTGGACAGATGGTCAGTGGTTAAAGGCACAGGCTGCTCTTTAGGGGACCTAAGTTTAATTCCGAGCACCCACACAACAGCTTACAACTGTCTATAATTCCAGTTCCAGGAGATCTGACACCTTCTTCTGGCCTCCGCAGGAACCAGACACATACATGCACAGACACACATGCAGATAAAAACCTCAATGCACATGGAATAAACAAATAAATCTCCATTCCCCCCAAACTGAAAGAAACATGACATAAGGAAGGAGATAATTAATTTACTTGCATGTGAATTGAATTCTTTGTAATTAGAAAACCCGACAACTTAATCGTTATCCCAAAGATGGTTTTCTTTCACCGTAGTGCATGTGCTCGATTTGTGTGGGAGTCAGCTGTTTCTCCCTTCTACCATGTACATCCCAGGGAATCACACTCAGGACACCAGGCTTGGTGGCACACACCTTCACACCGAGCATCATGCTAGCCTGCACTGATTTTTGTATCAAATGACTGGTAGGTGAACTTTTCCATCCTTGCTGATAAAAAAGTCACACTCAGGAAGGAAGTGTGTTCCTGGGATCTGCCACATCCGGTGTGAGTTTCACAAATCTAAAACCTAGTGACAGTGCCCTCTGGCTTCTACATGTGACAGGGGGCACACTGGGCCTGATCTGGGAACCTGAGGCAAAAGACACGAGCTATGGCCGACCTCTTCAATGGCCCAGTGGCCAGCAGTGGTTCTGAGGATCTGAGATGACCTGAGCACACACGTGGGCTTTACAGCTCCAGCAGCTCACTGAGTGTTTTGACTGCACGCTACTTTCCAGAGCCAAGGTTCCAGCAGGATAACTCTATTTCCAGTCTTGGCTAACAGCTTCCCAGCCCACAAAGTTGACAATGATTTGGAAAGTAAGGACAAAGCACACCAAGTGATTGCTCTGCTTGCTTCTCAGCAACAGCTAGCTTTGCCCACAAGCTGCAGTCACCCGGCTCCCTGTAGGCTGAAGAGCACCTTGCTGTCTGGAGACAGGGCTCAGGAAGGTGACAGCGACACTCTGAACTCAGGGAAGCTAGCACGAGCCTCTCCCTCCATCTAACTTCATCATGCTTCTTCCAACTCTGTATTTCTAAATTCTTCATGCTGGAATGTTGAGATCATCAGCTCCCTAATATGGAAGCTCTACACCCGAATGCAGGCACTTAAAACACCAGGGTGTGTACACGATGAGTGGGAAGTGCTTCCTGTGTAGAATTCTTTCTGAGACAATTTTCCATCAAAACATTCACTGGGCATTTTATAATCACTAATAAAACATGTAGAAGAACTGTATGTGCTCACTTCAGAGCCATGAATGACTGTGTCCAGTGCTCTGGGCCTCCTAGACAGGAATGCATCCTGGAGTCAAAGCGTTTGTCACAGCCTACTAAAAAGCTTGGAGGCATAAACCTTGATTGGTCTGGAGAGAAAGTGGGAATTAGGTGTGGATGCAGCCAAGCAGAAATAGTTTAAAACTAAAGGCAGTGATTGTGACAACAGAAAGACCAGTGCTTTCCAGAGCAGTGCATGAGCACACGTGTAGTTTCCAGAGCAGTGTGTGTGCACCCATGTACTGTTTCCAGAGCAGTGTGGGCTTGAGTATGTGGTACAGGAGATGGAACTCTGGGCCCCAGGAATGCCAGGCAAGTGCGGGGTCACTGAACCATATCCCTAGTATGCTTTTTCTTTGCTGATGAACTTTCCCTCCAATTTTTCAAGGATTGGGAGAAAGGCTGTTTTTTCCAAGGGCACTTGAGACCCTCTCAGGTCTAGAGATAATAGCTCCTCCATGATCAGAATGCCACACTGGAATGCTGGTGGGAAAGCCTCTTTGAGGTCTGAACAGATATTCTAGGATGAGACTAACCTAAAGAGCTGTCATAAGCAGGAGGAGTTCTGACTCAACGCATTCAGCGACTCTGCTGAAAACACTGGATGCCTGTGGCTAAAAACTACACTTAGAGAGATGGTTCTCAGCTTGGATCACACTGTAAAGTCATTGGAGAGCCAGGAGAGATTTAGATCCTGGGTGTATATGGTAGCCAGTGTGGTAAGTTAAGTGGCAAAGAGAGTTGCTCTCCAAGTGACTACACGGTGTGGAGGTCTCAGCTGGAGCATTGCAAACCAGTGAGTCTGAGGTTACAATTTCTAAATGGATGATCCTAAGTGTCACTTGCTAAACACACTTTCTTCCATGTGTGGAAAAGCCTGACAGGAGCTGCTAAGCAGTCACTCTCAGAGCCACGGCTGAGGTGGTAAGCTTTTGGAGGCTCTGCTGGGCAGAGATGGCAGAGCAGAGTGGAAACAGGATGTGGGTGCAAGTGCCCCTGCAGGCCCTGGGGCTGTTGCCAGCTTACCTGCAGTCTCTCCCACCAGATCTGGCGGATGATCTCCCGTCGTTCAGGGACAAGTTTGTACTGGATAACCTCCTCTAGCTCCGACAGCATGTGGCAAGAAACCATGGCCTGATGGAAGCAGATCATATTCCAGCCTAATTTTCACGGAAACAACCCCCAGCAGAGTGAATCCGAGCCACCCTTCTGCTGTCAGAATATCTGCTGACCCCAGAAACAGCTCGTTCTCAGCAACCTGTTGTCCTCTGCAGCCCACTCATTAGGGCTGCAGCTCCTGACACCATGCAGTCACCATAGCACTTACCCCATAGGCGCGGCTGTAGCTCTCTCCTGCCATGGCGGTCAGCTCGGCATCCAGCAGGTCCCTGGCCTTGTCAATGCACTAGGAGAGAAACCAGCAAGCTCTAAACCTGGGCTCTTCATCACTCTAGTGATGAAGCAAAACATTCACCACAGGAGGGCAGAAACCGCGCTTACTGTGGATGGCAGAGACGCACACTCACTCCCCAGTGCCTTCTGGAAGTCTGTGAGCGGCCCAAGGCATCAGCAAGCAGAAGCTCAGGCAACAACTTGCAAGAGTGGGTGGTGAGGAGGGAACAGAATCGCTGTGCTCTTGCACACTAATGGGATGTCCTTGGGCCCTGCCTTCTTTTCATTTCCCTTGATGGGAGAACAGATTGGACATGGCAGTGGCTCCAAGGTGGGTATCAAAGAGTGCTTCTGCAATGCTGTCTATGGGAATGGGCACCTTTGTCTCTGACCCAGAAGAGCAGCCAAGCACAGGGATACCACAGGATTGCACTCTGCACCTTCTCTGTGCTATCACTTAAAACCTCTCTTGTGGAGTTTTTCTTTCTCTGAATGTTTCAGGCTAATTACTATGTTGGCATCTCTGAGGTACTCAGATCATTTACTGATAGTCTGGTGTCTGACAAGGTGGATACAACCATTTCATTATGCATTCTGCAAGTCAGAACAGTGTGTGCTCCCTGTATGTCCAGAAGATCCCCACCGTGGGGATCGCTGGCTCTCCAAATCCTCCCTTGGTGAAACTTAAGAGCTCCTCTCACTAGATGGAGAACTTAGGCAGGTGTTTAAAAGGGCCGACAATGATCCAAGAAGCTGCTGCCAAAGCAGTCACAATCCACACCTGCCGCCGCCTCCAGGAACATTGCAGAAGCCTAGCCTACACGCTAGTGTTCTTCTGTGGAGTGGATACACCAAGGCCATTCACAGAGTTCTGAGACACAAACACGGCAGAAGTTCAATAACTAACTAACACAGACATGTACTCAGTAACCAAAAAGCCACACATGGTAACTGGTTTTCCCTTTTCCTTTTTTTGGGTTTTTTTTTTTTTTTTTTTTTTTTG
>JADRCD010189810.1:7908-29955 GCA_019843815.1 Montemys delectorum
TCTTTCTTTCTTTCTTTTTTTTTGTTTTTCTTGAGACAGGGTTTATCTTTGTAGCCCTGGCTGTCCTGGAACTCACTGTGTAGACCAGGCTGACCTCAAACTCAGAAATCCCCCTGCCTCTGCCTCCCAAGTGCTGAGATTAAAGGCATGTGCCACCATTGCCCGTTGCTTGGATGTTTTTTTAATGTTTAAGAATTTTAAGGATACTATGGCACGAAAATAGCGGTGCAATAGAGAACTGTGTTCTAGGTAAATATGGCAGAAGCCATTTGATTTCCAATGAAAAATATTGTACATTTTTTAACTTTTTAAAAACGCATGTGTGGGCAGACTGTATACTTGCTTGCCTGCTCACGTGAGTGCCACAGTGCTGGCATATATAGATAGGTCTGATCTGATGGTAACTTGTGGAGGATGGTTATCTTTTCCTATCTCTTGAATTCTATGGACTGAATTAAGATCATTAGGCATTGTGTCATGTATGCTTACCCTCTGAGCCATCTGCCCGTAGGAGCTTGGTGAAACACAGTAATGCTTAGTGCTTTGTAATGCACGTGGCTTGAAAAATAAAAATGTTTCCCCTTCATGGGTCAATTATTGCCGTTGGCTGTGGAAGGCATTGGAGAGGGGGAAGTAATGACTACAGAGTCCTGAGCAAGAGATGTTGTTAGTGAAGCAGGGAGAATGTGTCACCCTAAGGTGTGAGACTGACTGAAGGGGTTAGACAGAAGGTCAGAGGGACACACTTTTCTAACAGGCAGAGACAGAGATAGCAGTGACCAGGGGAGACATACAGAGATGGAGAGACAGAGATAGCAGTGACAGGGGAGACGTACAGAATTGGAGACACAGAAGAGAGCCAGAGGGGGCACCGAAGGAGCCGGAAGCAAAAGCTAGCAGTAGAAGAGGCAGCGGAAGGAACCACAGGGACAGAAGTGGCAAGCAGCGAGGGAACAGGTCTGAGGAGGTCTCCCCTGTGCTCTGGACTGGTGACAACTACCCACAGGCCCTCCTTGTGAGTGGCATGGAACAAGAGTAAGATGAGCGCATGCTGCTTAGCGAGTGGGAAGTTGCTGGAGAGAAAAGTAGCAGATTTACTCCCCTACTCCCTGGGTTACACAGCTTTAGTTCCCACCAAGTCCAGACTTTCTGATCCCGAGCATGGGTCCTGGGCTGCATTAGTCACCGCGTAATATTAATATGGCAGTGTTGTTGCTAGGCTGCAAGCCCCAGTTTCAATCAGTAAGTAATTATGAAAATCAGTCCTAATGAGCTGCGGAAGGAAGGGTGTTGCTTTCCAGGCAACAATTAAAACTCTGGGTGGTTGATGTTTCTTTTCTCTTTCCTGTGTGTGTGTGTGTGTGTGTGTGTGTGTGTGTGTGTGTGTGTATGTGTGTGTGTATGTGTGTGTGTGTGTGTGTGTGTGTGTGGTTTCTTTTCCCTCTAAATTTTGCAAGTGGAGAAAGAAGCAAGTTGCTGACGAGGGTTCATTAGTTGAGGCAGGCAAAACTCCCATCAACAGAAGGAAGGGAATGACTGGAATGTTTTAGAGCTGAAGGTGAAAAAAAAAAAAAAAAAAAACAAAAAACCCCAATAAACCTCAGCTGCTTTTTTTTTAACCCTTAAGAGAAAACTTAAAAAAAAAAAATGGAATGGAATCTTGAAAATTGCAGTTGTTTTTATAGGAGAATTTTCCAAATGAAAAATATTTATTATGTGTGTATGTGTGTGTGTGTATGTGTGTGTGTGTTTGTGTGTTGTGTGTGTAGGGGGATGCCCACAACGCTATGCATAGGTCAGAGGACAACTTTTGGGAATCATTTCTCTTCTCTTCTACCTTTATGTAGAGTTTGGGGAGCAACTCAGGTTGCTAGGCTTGCAGGACAAGTGCCTTTACCCAGTGAGCCAATTGTCAGATTTTTGAGCAATCTCTCAAAATGTGGAGCTTGCTCTTCTACATCTTTAATGGGAGGGAAACAACCAAGCATGTTTCTCATTTTAGTTTCTGCAAAATAAAGTTGTTAAAAATCCCAACATACAGAAGAGGGGGAGGATGATAATATTGTGGGAGCGGTGTGTAGTTAGAGAAATTGATACTTACAAGATTACAGGTGCTGTGTTCCATTGTCGTCTGATGTCATCTAGACTCAAAGGAAGCCTCTCTCTCTGGCAGAGGGAGGCAGGGCTGCTTTGAAAGGCTTGAAGCAGGAAGCCTTGGGGGACCAGTTACAGAAAGAAGTAGGCACAACACAGAGCCTGCTCAAGTTGCAAGCTCTTCTGCAGGATGCTAAAAAAATATCTTTTCGTTCACACTGTGTACAGGAATGCTTGGAGAGGAACATCCTTGCCAGGTAAAGGATAGGGTACCAAGTCTAACATGTATAAGATGACTGGTTGGTTGTCTGAAACTCAAATTTCACTGAGAATCCCATGTTTGTTTTGCCAACTTGGCCACCCAGCATGTCACCTGAATTGGATGTTGCCAGACCCCAAATGATTCTGCGTGTGATTCCCAGGGCTGTGGGATCCTTATATTTGCTAGAAGGTAGAGGGCATGGATTTTCGTAAGTAAAGAAAACAACTTTGTGGATCTGGTGGTCACTAGAAATATAAATGAAGTTGTAGAATAGGCAATAAAAATGGCCTTGAGAAGCTGGGTAGTAGTGACATGCCTTTAATCCCAGCACTTGGCAGGTGGATTTCTGAGTTCCAGGCCAGCCTGGTCTACAGAGTGAGTTCCAGGACAGCCAGGGCTACACAGAGAAACCCTGTCTGGAAAAACCAAACCAAATTAACCAACCAAACAAAAGACCTTTAGAATCCATTAGGTTGAACTACCAACTGTGGTCAAGACCATGGGTGTTGATCAGTTTGTGATAAACATAAGCATGCATGCATCTAAACACTGGCAGTTTTCTTGAGGAATTTTTTTTTCTTGAGGCATTTTTAATTTCACTATATCCCTATATGATTACTATGTGTGTGTGTGCGTGCGTGTGTGTGTGTGTGTGTGTGTGTGTGTGTGTGTGTGTGTGTGTGTGAAGGCCAGAAGTTTTTCGGGACAATCAGTTTTTTTTTTTTTTGAGATAAGTATTGTCACTGGTCTGGCCAGCCTCAGGGAGGTTCTTGCTTCTATAGCTCTGAAATTATCAATGTGCCTTTTAGAAATGGGGCCCTGCTGGGCAGTGGTGGCGCATGCCTTTAATCCCTGCGCTTGGGAGGCAGAGGGAGGTAGATTTCTGAGTTTGAGGCCAGCCTGGTCTACAGAGTGAGTTCCAGGACAGCCAGGGCTACACAGAGAAACCCTGTCTGGGGGGGGGGGGGGGGGGGGGGGGGGGGGGGAAGAGAAGGGGGAGGAGGAGGAGGAGGAGGAGGAGGAGGAGGAGGAAGAGGAAGAGGAGAACTGGGGCCCTGGGTAAGGGTTAGACTTAATACTTTCTCAGCTGCGCTGTCTCTTCCGCTCCTCCCATGATTCCTATTGGCACAGACATAAGATGTGTCACTGAAGAGCTAAAATTGCATTTCTTATCCTTTTGAGTTGCCATCTTTCAAAGATCTCAAAAATTAAAAACTGTAAATGTTAACTTCATCCTTTGTTTGATTTTGAGGTGGAAAAAGAAATCCCAGGCCCATGCTTGCTGCCTGACTTCAGGGCGCCTTGTAAGTACCAGTGTTGAAGTTGTTCTAATTTTTACACTAGCAGGCTGGTTTTTTTTTTTAAAATTGATGTAAGTTTTATTGCCTTATGATGACAAAAGATACATGATTTCAATTTATCTGAATTTGTTAACATTTAAAAACATATTTTAAGTAAATAGAATTATATCACATTCTTGTTTCCCTTTTGTACCCCAACTCCCCCAAGAGAAACCCCCTTCAATACCTGCAATACCTTTAATTTTTTTATTTTGTCATATTCTTTAAAATTTTAAAATATTGTAACAATAAAAATGAGTATTGTAAAAGTTGTTTGATATAAAACAACAATCAATTGAACAGTCTTATGTAGACACTTGTCTACATCAATACTGAAAATACATACGTTTTTCTTCTCAATATAAATTTTAAATGACTCCAAACATATTAACTCTATATTTTAAAATAATATATCACTACTAGTATTTTTTTAAATGAAGTAAATAGATAAAGTCTTTTTGTTTGTTTTGTTTGATTTATTTTTAGTAGAGCTTAAAATCTTGGCTCTTACTGTGGTACAAGCCCAAAATAAGAACAGTTTTTAGACATTGGAGCTCATTGTAATAAGGCTGTATTTCAATGACCCTCACATCACCAAAGGCTTTTACCTCCCTTGTAGCTAAGCTAAGAGTTGACAGGTCTGCTGCACCAAGGAATGAATTGTAGACACAGTTTTTGGTGCTATGGTCAAAGCTATTTGACTTGAGTGATTGTCTTCATTCTCAGCCCACAAAGAACAGGTTACATTCATTTAAGAAATGGTGTGTGTATTAAGATGATCTATCCATAAAGTCATTCACCAACTGTTTCAATGAACAATGGTTCTGCTTGGAGGGTGGCACAGACATTAGGTGAGGGTAAGAATCTGGTTCATTAGCTGTGATGGTATTGAAAAGCATTCATCTTAGAGAAAGAATGACTTATAAAGTCCTCTTCTTCAAACTTGATACAATAATTACAAACATCAAGCAAAACATTCAGTCTCACTCTTTGTTGTTTTCTTACAAGCCACCTCCCAAGCTAATTGTCTACCTTTCTTTTGGCTGTATAAATACATTTGAAACATGTAAGTTGTTCTAAAGTATAGTGTAAAAACATGAAATAAACAATCCTATTAATAGAGAGGCTGAGATAGGAGGAGCCTGATTTTGAGATCATTATGTGGTACACAGCAAGACACTGTCATGTGCAAACAAGCAGAAAATATATATGGATTGTACAATATTGGACCCATTTCTCTAACAACCAAATTAGAGAGACCAGTGAATGACAGCCAACAAATTTCTAATTCCTCAAATTTTTGGATTTCAATCGATTAGGATATGTTGATAATATTAATTAAAATATTAAGAAAAAGTAATTGTTACTTCCTGTTATTTTTGTTGTAAGAGGTGGGTTTGTGTGGATTTGTTGAAAGATTACTTTCTTGCTTCTTCTAGGGTGTAGTTTTGCTCCTTATGTTGGTGTTTTCCATCTATTATCCTTTGTAGGGCTGGATTTGTGGAAAGATACTGTGTAAATTTTGTTTTATCATGGAATATTTTGTTTTCTCCATCTATAGTAATTGAGAGTTTTGCTGAGTATAGTAGCCTGGGCTGGCATTTGTGTTCTGTATGACATCTGCCCAAGATCTTCTAGCTTTCATAGTCTCTGGTGAGAAGTCTGGTGTAATTCTGATAGGCCTGACTTTATATGTTACTTGACCTTTTTCCCTTACTGCTTTTAAAATTCTTTCTTTGTTTAATGTGTTTAGTGTTTTGATTATTATGTGACAAGAGGAATTTCTTTTCTTGTCTAGTCTATTTGGAGTTCTGTAGACTTCTTATATGTTCATGGGCATCTCTTTATTTAGGTTAGGAAAGTTTTCTTCTATAATTTTGTTGAAGATATTTATTGGCCCTTTAAGTTGGGAGTCTTCACTCTCTTCTATACTTATTATCCTTAGGTTTGGTCTTCTCATTGTGACCTGGATTTCCTGGATGTTTTGGGTTAGGAGCTTTTGGCTTTTTGCATTTTCTTTGACTGTTGTGTCAATGTTTTCTATGTGTCTTCTGCCCCTGAGTTTCTCTCTTCTATCTCTTGTAATCTGTTGGTGATGCTTGCATCTATGATTCCTGATCTCTTTCCTAGGTTTTCTAACTCCAGAGTTGTTTCCCTTTGTGATTTCTTTGTTGTTTATATTTCCATTTTTAGATTCGGGATGGTTTTGTTCATTTCCTTTACCTGTTTGATTGTGTTTTTCTGTAGTTCTTTAAGAATTTTTGTGTTTCTTCTTTAAGTGCTTCTAGCTGTTTACCTGTTCTCTCTTGTATTTCTTTGAGGGAGTTATTTATGTCTTTCTTAAAGTCCTGTATCATCATCATCATGAGAAGTGAGTTTAGATCTGAATCTTGTTTTTCCAGTGTGATATTGTGTCTAGGACTTGCTATGATGGGAGAATTGGGTTCTGCTGATATCAAGTAACCTTGGTTTCCTATTGCTTATGTTCTTACATTTTCCTTCCACCATCTGGTTATCTCTAGTGCTACCTGCCCTGGTTAAATCTGACTGGGGCCTGTCCTTCCTGTGGTCCTGGTTGTGTCAGAACTCCTCAGAGTCAAGCTGTCTCTGTGATCCTGTGATTCTGGGGTCTTGTGATCCTGTATCCATAGAGCACCTGGGAGTGGAGCTTCCTCTGGGTGTCTGCAAAATTTGTGCCCAAGGTCTGCTCAGAGCACTGGCCCAGACAGACTGGAAGGATCCTGTTCCACTGGGCTGGTGGAGTTCCTGTGTGCCTGGGTCCTGCTGGTCACAGTTATTCCCAGTGTTGGGACAGATGTTATGTTCTCCTCAACTCTGATCCTCTGATTTTGCAGGCTGTTTTGATCCATGTTTTGAATCTGTTTTTCCCTGTGTGAGTTCTGTAGAACATGACCAAGGAGATTTTTAAATAGGTCTATTTATACAGAACTTGCTCAGAATAGTTAACTGTGTGATCACATTGTGTGTGTATCTCTGTGTGTGAGTGTGTGCGAGAGAGATAGTGTGTATATATATGTGAGTGTATATCTGTGTGTGTATGTGTGAGTGTGTATGTGTGTGAGTGTATGTGTGTGAGTGTATGTGTATGTGTGTATATGTATGTGTGAATATGTATGTGTGTATGTGTGAATATGTATGTGTGTATGTGTGTGTATGTGTGAGCATGTATGTGTGTATGTGTGCGTATGTGTGTATGTGTGAGTGTGTATGTGTGTGTATGTGTGAGCATGTATGTGTGTATGTGTGTGTATGTAACTGTGTATGTGTGTGTATATGTGAGTGTTTGTATGTGTGTGTATTTGTGAGTGTGTATGTGTGTGTATGTATATGTATGAGTATGTATGTGTGTGTATGAGTGTGTGTATGTTTATGCGCACGTGTGTATATGTGTGTATGTGTGTACTTATAACTATATATGGCTATATATGCTTTTCCTTTTTCTCACATTGCTTTCTAGTGGACAGCTTGAGGTAATGTAAGATGACAGGACTGGGATGCAGGTCATATCCTGCACTTTTACAAGGCTCCCCAGTCAGTTTGGTTTCCCACATAGTAAACTGTCATAGCAATGACCAGTAGCTCAAAATTCCTCCTGCATTCCTCATGGGCTGCCAAAACAATTGCTTAAGTAAATGGTTCCTGGGGCCAGTGCCCATTAACACTCCCATCTGCAACTGGCTGAGCCTGAGGCTTGACCGGCTGCCTGTACTTGGTGCTCCGTGTGACAGACAGCTTGGCTGCTGGCCCTTTGACTGAGGCTGGCGACACTTCTCTCCCATCTGTTTCCTACAGAGGAAAAGGGCTCTGAACCATGTACGGCTTCTCTCCGGGTAGGATCACATGAGTGCCAATAGGAGGGAACCCATGTTGCCTCCATCTTGGAACCCAGTAGTTAATTTTAAGGCTGGCAGATGCCACAGCCTGCATGTCATGAAGTGAGTTCTAACTGATGGCTATAGGTAGCTGGGTTCATTTTGGGCCATCTGGAGTTTCCAAAACTCTATGTGTGGGACCAGAGACAAGCTTAGTCTATGGTGGAATGACTCTGTTTTCAGTGTCTCAATGTTTCTGAACACACATATTAAACCTGGAGATTTTGAAACCGTAATTTCTCTTGGGTCAAAGCACACCTGGCAGCCTAGGATTACCCACAGGTAAGTTCACTGGGTCCAGCTTTGTGATGTTTGTGCTGTGCTTGCCTCACAGCTGTTTCCTAAGTTCACCAGCCTTGTGGGGCAAGCTCAGCTGGAGCTAGCAAAGAGTGCTCTGAGCTCACTGTGTTTGGATTCATGTTTCTCTTTGAGGAGACCTTTCCTACCAACTTCTCTCTCTCTCTCTCTCTCTCTCTCTCTCTCTCTCTCTCTCTCTCTCTCTCTCTCCTTTCTCTCTCTCAAAAGATTTATTTATTTTATATATGTGAGTACCCCATCTGTTCCTGATATTCCTCTCAACCTCATGTCTTTTTTTTTTAATAACCCACTGTGGTGGCTTACATGAGAAATGATCCCTATAGGTCCCTATAGGCTTGAGCTTTGGCAATGTTCTATTGCTGTGAAAGGACACCATGATCACAAAACTCTTAAAAAAGAACGCATTTAATTGGTGCTTGTCTACGGTTTTAGAGGTTTAATCCACTTTCATCATGAAGCAGAGCATGGCAGCATGTAGGCAGGAAAGTAGCTGAGAGTTCTGCAGGTGAACCTGCAGTCGGCAGGAAGAGAGGGACTCTGAGCTTGGCTTGGGCTTTTGAAACCTCAACGTCTGTCCCCAGTGACACACTTCCTCCACCAAGGTCACACCTCCTAATCCTTTCAAATAGAGCCACTCCCTTGTGACTAAGCATTCAAGTCTCTGAGCCTATGGAAGCCACTCTCATTTAAACCATCATAGCTTGTGTATTTGAACAGTGGCTCCCAGTTAATGGTGCTATTTGGAAAGAGTACAGAACCTTTCGGAAGCTGGAGCCTTGTTGGAGGCAGTAGGTGACCGTGGATGAGCTCTGGGCTTTATATTGCCCCTTCCTGTTCTTGCTGTCTACTTTCTCTGTGTGTATGAAGTGGGATCAGTCTTCCTCCTTCTGCTGCCCTGTCTCTTCTCCCATGAAGGACTTTACCCTTCTGAAATTGTAAGCCAAAATAAACTCTTTGTGGAGTCAATTTTGGACATGGTATTTTCTCACAAGAACAGGAAATTAACTAATAACCAACTAAGTCCAATGAGTGCTTCTGGTGTGTTATGTGAATATGGCAAAATCCCCTGAAGCATGGGATATATACCAATGGCCCCACATTAAATGAAGCAGTCTTTTAATTTGCTAGTAATTTAGAACATTTAAAAAGACCCATGCTTGTGGTGGCACACACTATAATCCCAGTACTGTGGAAACAAGGGCATGTGTAAGAAGCCTGCCTTGGAGACATGGCAAGATCCTATTTAAATAATAAAAAAAGATTTAACAAATACTCATGGATGCAGGGCTTTGATTATCCCACATTCAGCAAAGCAAACCGCCTGCTCCCTTTCTGTGCAAGCCCTAGCCTCTCCTGCACCCAGTTCTTCCTGCTCTTTGAGATCTACACATCCATTATTTGAACCAACCTTGTCAATGCCCTACTTTCTCAGGGCAGTGTCTTTAGACAGTCCAGTGTCCTAAGTAATAATGGACCCTCTTGTTAGGTCTGCAGGTTTCAGTAACTCACCTTGACTTGAAGTTCATTAGCATACCATTGGCAAAAGAGGCATACTTCCAAGCCAGCCATTTACCCAGCCATTCATCATTGCCTCACCTGGAGGATGCTGGGAAACCTCAAAGGAACTGCTGATGATCCTCTGTCTCTAATATAGTGTCCTTCTACACCACCATGAAGTACTGTTGGTTGAGTGACTGCCCAGCCCAAGAGCTGGGAATGAAAAGGAATTAGGGAGTGAAAGTCAGTGGAGTTCTGGTCGCGCTGGGCAAGTCACCATGTGGAGCTGGGAGCACTGCTTCATAGCTTCAGTCCAAGGGCTAAACATCACCAAAGCCCAGCTCTTGAACTGCCTGTCAGCAGTCATGTTGACCTGGAAAGAAGGAGGCCTTTTACAATTCTCTCACAGGAACCGTCCCCTCTCTGAGCTGGGTAGAGAGCACGGATGACCTGTCTAGAGCTGATCCCGTCTCTCATTTGCTTCAGCTGCCACGAGGTCAGCAGAGTTAGCTGGGTTTTTATTTGAATCCTCTTGACCTCAAGGATGGAGAAGCATGGAAGGAAGGAAGAGTTTTATTAAACATACATAGGAATAAGAAGTGAGTTATTTAAAAGCATAGTAGGTAAATAGAGATGTGGATTTAATAAAACCCAAGCTGTCACTGATGGAGACTGCATTTAAGAAACATGGATTTAGAGTGTGTGTGTGTGTGTGTGTGTGTGTGTGTGTGTGTGTGTGTGTGTGTGTGAAGGGGGGGTACCATAGCATAGCATGAATTTGGATATCAGAGGACAACCTTGGATGTTGTTGGTTCTCACCTTTGCCTTGTTTGAGACATGGCCTTGCCACTGCTTATACCAGGCCAGTTGGCCTGCAAGCTTCCTGGGGTTCTCTTGTTTCTGCCTGAAGCCCTGTCCTGGGGATTTTAGATATACTCCCATGCCTGGCTTTGTGTGGCTTTGAGGGATGTGAACCCATGTTCTTATGCTTTGTATAGCACATGCTTTATGAACTGACCTATCTGCCCAGCTCCAGAAACATGGATTAATATAGAGACCTACTACGAGGTGGAATTGTTGTGAGGTTCAGAGGCCCTCACCGAAAAGCAGGGTGCTGGCAGAAGAAAGAAAGCGTCTGCAGTGCCGTGGAGGAGCTGGAGTCAGACACGTGCGTGCACGTCTCTGTGTTTATGTGTGTGCTTGTTCCCTAAACACATGCTGAGAAACTGTCTGCGCCCCCGAGGTCCCGAGGCTAGGATGAGCAGATGCAGCTGGGAGAGCTATTTAGAAATTAGCAGTCACCACCACATTCCTTTCTGAAGGGCAGAGATAGCTGGTTGAAGCTGGAAGTTTTGGGCAAGGGTGGTTGGTAGGGGTGGGAGGTGGGGTGGGAGTGCGGGATGGGGAACATCCATGAACTGGTACTTGACTCAGGCTCACTTTCTGAGTCTCTCTGTCCTTTGTTCTTTCTCTCTCCTACCTGAGTGCTTGGGGATTCAGACCAGTACTCTGAGTGGAACAGTTTGCTGGGAAGCACTGCATGTGGACACAGGCTTGGCCCAGACACAGGGAACTTGGGGCATTGTTCTGAGTTCTCCTGAGTGAACTAACACATCCCTGCTGTGGAGATGACTGCAATAAAAGCATTGTTTGGTATCCAGTGGCAACATTGCCTATGTAGATACAAAGAAAAAAAGGGTTGCCTGATATAATCTCCGAAAACTGCTGCCACAGGCCTTTGAAACAATTAGTTTAGACTATTTCACAGGACATTAAGCCTAACAATGCCAGTCTGTTCCTAAATGCCGTTCAAGACATTTTTGCAATGAGGCCAAAATTTAGGTTGGCAAAGGGTGACCTCAAATAGGCAGTCTTGTCTTATTATTTTTAACAGCTTTTCTGAGGTATAATTGACCTACAATAAACTGGCATATTTAAAGCATACAATTTGCCATGTTTAGACACCCATTGTCTGTGGCATTATCAGCACAATCAAGGTAATGAACACATTTATCACCTCAGATCATTTCAGGTCTTCTTGGAAATTCTTGCCTCCAGTCCTCTCCGCCCCTTTCCTGGGGGTGGGGGTCGGGAGTGCATTATGTTAGTGTAGGTTACTTTGCATATTCTCTAGTCTTAAATTAAGAGTGTAGTATATTATCTTCTTGTCTGGCTTTGCTCTCTCTAGGTAATTTTCTTGAGCTGTATGCCTGTCATGAGTATAAGTAGCTCAGACTATTTTACTGCTGAAAGACATTCCATTGGCATGAATGCCATGATCTGTTTACACGCTCGCTCCCCTGCTGGTGGGCCTTTGGCTTATTTTAGCTTTGGGCTACTACATAGGAAGCCACTGTGAGCATTTGTGTACAAATCTTTGTATGTGTACGATTATCTATCATCTATCTATCTATCTACTTACCTACCTATCTGTGTATCATTTAATTTTTCTCAAGTAAACACCAAAGAGTGGGGTGGTTATGAAGCCACTGTGGCTGTTGATTAAATGGTTAAGCCACTTTAATAGGCTGTCACACTGTTTACCAAGGGAGGGAGTATCGTTATTCTTGGCTTCCTCCAAGCGGTACATGAAAGGGCCAGGTTCACCACATCCTTACTCAAGCAGGCCATACTGCCATGGGCTGAGGACTCCTTATGGCCTCTTGACTTTGTGAATTTTCTTTTGTGAGGTGTCTGAACATTTTTATGGTGCTGTTGGCTCTTCCATTTTTGAGTAATTCTATAAGTTCTATACCAAGTCTCTTGCCAAGGTTAGACACCCATCGTCTGTGGAGTTATTGGCATAGTCAAGGTAATGAACAGATTTATCACCTCGGATCATTTCAGGTCTTCTGGGAAATTCTTATCTCCAGTTCTTCTCTGTCTCTTTTCCTGGCCAGGGATAGGGTTGGGGATGGTGTGGGGTGTGGTGGGATGAGATAAGGTGGGGTGGGGAGGTGACAAACTTTTCCTTTCTCATCCATGTATTGTATTTTTATGTTTTCATAGTGTCTTTCAAAGAAGAACAATTTTAAATTTTGATAAAATTCAATGGGTTAGCTCTTTTGTTTTTTTAAAATGGATTTTGCATTTGTGTGTGAAAATGAAGAAATCGTTTCTTAATCCAAAGTCACCAAGATTTTCTTCTACGTTCTCTACAAGAACTTTCCTGACTTCAGGCTTTACTTTAGGCTCTGCAATCCATTTGAATGACTTCCCACACAGGGTGTAGGATCTGGCTCAACTTTTGCAAATTTATATTTGCTCCAGCACCTCTTCTGAAAGTCGATGCTTCTCTCCATTGACGGGCTGCTGCACGTTTGTTAGAAACAGTCATTTGTCTAATTTTCCATCTGCTTCTCTTTCTGGACTCCTGTTACGATCCGTGTGCTCATGCTGCCTTGATTACTACAGCTGGGTAGCAAGTCTTGCAATCAAGTTGTCTTGGCTACTCTGGGTCCCTTTGCATTTTCATATACATTTTACAATCAGCCTATCAGCTTCTAAAGAAAGCCTGGTAGGACTTTGATTTACATTAGAATATGCAGATGATTAATGGAGAAGTACCACTTCAACTGTATGTACCTTCCAGCCCATAAACAACATGATTTGTTTTCTGTACTCTTGCAACAATGTAACAATATAATATCATTTACAGACCAATCTTCTTATGTTTTGTCAGGCCTTTCCTTCAGTGCTTCTTTTGGGAAGGTACAATAAGTGATACTGGGTTGTTCTTTTTTTTTTTGTAATTTTAATTTCTGAGGATTGGATATTTATATATAGAACTACAGATGACTTTTGCATATTAATCTTGAACCTGGTAACCTTTCATATGGAATATAGTTATACTAGTTGAACATTCTTGGGAGCTAATTTTAACATTTGTGCTCTGGATGATTTTAATTGGCTTTCTCCGATTAATTATGGGTTGTTATGACTGTGTTTACATTGTGACTCATAATCTTCAACTGGATACTTTACATGGTGGCTTTTTATTTTGTGCAGTGTTAGCCATTTTTGTATTTTTGTAAGAATTCTTTTGAGCCATGTTTTCATTTTATTTAAGACTTTCATATAGTATATTTTGATCATATCCTTTCTCCTCCCCTAACATCCTCCCAGACCCTCCCCCCACCTCCCAAACCACCCAACTTTATGTTCTTTCTCTTTCTTAAAACAGACACCAGTTCAACTTGTGTTGGATAACTACTCCTGAGCATGAATCCTGCCCTAGAGTACTGGTGATATACCTAGTGTCACTCCATTGAAGAAAACTGACGTTCTCTCTCCTGGCAGCTACCAGTTACAAGTGACTTCTTGGCTAGGGTGGGTCTTCAAGCCCACTTCCCTGCCTCTGGACTGGTCTTTTGTCTGGCTGTGTGCTGTCCCTGTCTCTGGGAGTTGGCACACGCCCCTGCTCTGTTGCATCTAGAAATCACCATTTCCTGAAGCCATCTCCTACCTCTGGCCCTTGCAATCTCTTTGTTCCCTTTTCTGCATAGACCCATGACTCCTGAGGGAGCTTCATGTCTTCCTGGACTTGGTTCTGGGATGCGTTTAAAGTTCTTGGGAAGAGTTTGCCACTTTTAGTGCTATTTTGATATTTGTGAGACTGGACTGTAGCAGAATTTAGTTTAGGGCTAATCACCTCTCACCCTTACCTAGTGGCTACCTCTTAATTATTAAAAGTAATAACATAAACTAGTTAATTAAAATGAAGTCTGGAATATGGAGGTAAGTGTGCTTCTCCTGTAACTCCCCACCATCTCCTGTGCTTGTTTCTTTATTTGTAATATGGACACAAAACCACTACCATCATGAAGAACTAATGTGAGACTTGATGACATAATATATGCTAAGTGCCCCCAAGTCACCAGGTTCTGGGTCATTATAGTATTTTTCTAATTTTCTACATTTTTAAAGTCTTAAAAAATGGCAAACTAGTCCTACTTGACTACTGTAATTTAAAAATGGAAACACTGAAAACATACCAGAAAAACAGTAGCTGGATGTCAGCAGTGTTCAGTTCACTGTTAGGCATTTTGTGCTCATTTGAATATCGATTTTTAAACTCAACTTTCAACAAAAGGAAGTTTTAAAAATTGCCTATGGTTGGAACAAAAAGCTCAGATGGTACCTACACTTTGAAAACCAATTGGAGGAAATCGAAAAGGAAAACAAGAATAAACCTGGGATTTCTGGCAGAGAGCGTAGCTTGATGGCAGAACACTGGTCTAGCAAGGACCCAGGGCACTGAGCCCAATACCTGGTAACAAAACCTACAAGTTATTTAATTTACACCCTTCAGGCTTTCCTCTGTTGTCTAAGCTGAAGTCTAATTGTGAGACTGAGGGAGGGTGGCTAGTAAGTTTTGTTTGTTGTTGTTTGTCATTATTTATAGTTCCCCTTTCCTTTGAGAAATGCCCGAATTGAGCTGATAAATGCTATGTTCCCTCTATTTCAAGAATGTGGAACCCTTAAAGGTTTTCACGCAGCCCAGTAATGCTCTTTGGCGGCATTGTGCATATATCCTTTATTAGGGAGTTGGATGATTGGCCAATGGGATTTAAAAAAAAAAAATCAAGGTTGGGAGTTGGAGAGATGCCTCAGTGGTTAAGAGCACTGGCTGCTTTTCCAGAGGATCTGGGTTCAATTCCCAGAATCCACATGACAGTTCGGTCTGTCTGGAACCCCAGTTCCAGGGGATGTGATACCTCACATAGACACATATCCAGACAAAACACCAATGCACATAAAATAAAGATTCAAGGTCAATTTCTGGATTCAGGATTCTATGATGAAACAGTGAAAAATGAACAACAGTCACATGGGAAGAGTCTCTTCCGTGAAATTTTCTGTCCTGGTTAAGTGAGCAGTATAAGAAAGAGTTCTTACAGTCCAGGGAAATTCTATTAAGTGAAATACATTGCAAACTATTAGCCTTGAAAAGATTCAAATGTACCATCTTTTCATGCATATAATTCCTTCTGAGACTCTCCATATTCTCTAGTGCCTTAAAAATGGATGTGGGGATTTCTACAAGCTGATTGATAGAGGAATAAAAATGTAGATTTTTTTTCTCGTGTTCTTTCCGTGATAACATATTTCTGGGAGGTCCAGCCACACGCTCTTGCAGGAACTTCTGTGACAACAGAGTGAGCTGAGTAGCCAAGTCATCTGCACGATGTTAAGGGCCTTTGCTAGTAAAGCGTTGAGAAGCAGATGTGGAGTTTTATGCGGACTCACTTGTTCATTTCTGACGTGGAATAGAAGCTGCTTGAGCACTGTGAGATTTGGTTACATGTCTCTCATCTTGACAGGAATTGTTATCCTTCTATCTTTCTGTTCAAAAGCTCAGTAAACAGGAAAGGGAAGCCGAGGGCCAGATTTCAAGGGCTCAACCTGGTACCAGCTGAGGCTCTTGCTTAGTACTTCCCTCACACACCAACTTCTGAATTAACAGCTACTGTGTGGAATTTAAAGATTAAAAGAAAAAAAAAGAGCGTATACTAATCACTCCTGAATAAATACTATTTGGAGAAACATCTAACCATCCTAAGTAATACTTTTATTTCAATGCCAAGTTGTATTTTGTTTTGATCTTGGAATCTAATTTTTTTCATAAATATTTCTTTGGGAAAATGTTAATTTTAGCCTGATTAATTAAGTAGCTTGTGATAAAGAAACCCCCACTGCAACTCTTTCTGATGTATTAAAACCCTACCAAGACCCCACATATCTGAGAGAAGGAAATTGTACCTTAAGGCTTAACACATAAGTCATAAAGGCTGGTCTCCCTTAAAGCTGGGCTGTCAGCAGCCTGCAAATTAGAACTGTAGGGATCGGTGAAATCCAAAGTTGATCATCAGCATGAAGGAGGTTCACATACAACTATTCTGAGGGCTAATCTTCAGTGACAGATGCAGAGACAGGAGACTCAAGTGTTATTAGGAAACCCCAAGCCTTCTTCCATCCTGAGCCCTTTTGGCTTTCATTTGTAGGCATTAGTCAGTAACCGCCAAGAATATGTCTGAAGGAACAGATCCCAGCCAGTTCAAAAAGGCTATCTTTTGCATCATGTACTTAGAGACTCACTGAGTGTTGCATTCTATGGTATACCTACCACAATAGCTGCGATTTCAATCCCCTTGATGTTTGTCTTGAGCTAATACCACTATAAGTGTGTGAAAAGGAACTGAGAGCAGTCCTCACCACAGAGGCTTGAATCCTTGCTGCCACTATTGGTTACATTGATGGCACTTTTCACGCCTTAATTTATTTTTCTATTTAAAAAAATTTTTTTATTACGTTAATGATTTGTGTTCGTGTGCCTGTGACCAGGAGATCACTTGTGGGAGGAGTGTGTTCTTTCTTCCCACTCTGAAGGGAAGAACGGTTCCCTACTTATGTTTAAGTATATGGATGTTTTGTTTGCATGCGTGTCTGTCTGTTTTCTGCCTGCATGCCTGAGGCCCACAGAGGCCGGAAGACTGTATTAGATCCCCTGGAACTGAAGTTCCGGACAGTTGTGAGTCACTGTGCGTGCACTGGGAGTTGAACCCAGATGCTCTGGAAGAGAAGCCAATGTTCTTTACCACTGAGCGATCTTTCCAGTCCGGTTGTCCCCTGATTTGAACTCAGGTCACTAGGTTTAGCAGCAGACACTTTTACCTTCTAAGCCATCTCCCTGACCCTGTTGCTTCAATTTCCACATCTGTAAATTTGCTTCAGTTTCTACAGACTGTATTGGGATGTTTTCATGGAAATGGATGATTGGGTACCAGACCCTTTGAGGAACTTAAAGTATGATTGGGATGGAGGCTTCCACGATCACCTGTACTTAGTTGATCATGTGGGAGGATTCATCTTCCTGACTCCGCACATCATGTGTCTGGCCATTTGGGTTGTGGTTTGGCATGAGTCGCTTCAGTGATAGACATTGGATTGATGGTGTTGGTCCCTTGGATCTCATGTTGTATTCTGGTGACAGAAGAGATTTGCTTTCAGAGTTAGAGCCACTTGGAATGTTACATCAAGGAAGCTAGGATATGGGAGAGGCACCTTGACCCACAGTGGACTCTGAGCAAGAAGAAATAGGTCTAGATTGAGATCTATTGAGATCACTTGTTTGTGTCTGTCCTTATATCTTTCTTTCCATCTCCTTCCTTCTTTGCTTCCTTCCTTTCTATCTCCCTTTTTCCTTCCTTCCTCCATCTCCTTCCCTTCCTCCCTCCCTCCCTCACTTCCTCTCTTCCATCCATCCTTACCTCCTTCTATCCTTTCTTCTATTCTTTTTGACAGGGCATCATTGTGTAGCCCTGGCTGGCCTGAAACTAGCTTTGTAGAAACCCTGAATTAGGCTCTCACAGAGTGAGTTCTTACAGAAGTCTGAGCTTGGCTCCACCCTAGCTCTATAGCTTCTCAACTTGTGATGCAATGTCTTCCTCTGTTGTACATTGCTGCTTCTGAGATGCTGTGGGCCACAGAGTGCTCACTAGAGCTGATGTCATGACTTGTGGATTCCCAACCTCCAAAACTGCAGAGATTAACAAAGTTCATTTGTTTATAAAGAATCCAGTCTGTGGTGCTGTGTTCTTAGCAAAAAAAGACAACTTCAAACTATTTTGAGCCATGCTTTCCTCTACTCCAGAATCTTGCCATTTTCCCCCATCTCAGTGACCATTCTTCAGTACCCTTTGCTGAATTTTCTTTCTTATTCCAAATACCAGCATTCACCTGAGTTCAGACTCTAGACTTTCTTTAAATCTTTTAGTAATATCTTCTTTATATTTTATTATTGAGTAATTGTTTAATGATTTGTCCATTCTTTTATATATAGAGTCATAACTCTCTGTTTATTCTGCATTGTTAATAATTTTCCTGATAGGCTGTTGGATTTTGACTTTAGTTATTGTCTTTTCATTTAAATTATTTACTTAATTATACAAACAAATACATCAGTTAATTTTTTTTTAGACTTTTGCAATTAGGGTAGGAGTTTGGCCAATTGTCATCATGTGAGGTGATCATGCTAAAAATGCAAGAATGGTCTGTATATGAAAGTCACTTTTCTTTGTAGAACTGTGTTCATGTGGCTATGCTCCTTGAGTTATATAGCTCTGTGCTATTCTGAGCCATATTTTTACCAAATACCCTTGCTACTATAACAAGTAGCCATTGCTATGTAACAAAGGATTTATCATCTGTGGATTCCACTGGGCAATTCTGGATCATTCTTTCATGATGTGCTAGTTAGATGTTGACTAGGGTTGCAGTCATCTACAAGTTTTCTGGGACTGGAAGATTTACTTCTAAGGTGGCATACATGACTAGCATTTGGTACTGGCAAGTAGGTTTCTCTCCATGCAGGCTGATTCACATAGCTCCCGGGAATCCTCATGTCATGTGCTTGGCTTTTCTGTGAAGGCTATATAAGCAACCAAGGAAGAAACTCCATTTTACTTTCAGAAGTCACATGTCAAAGGTGATCAAAATCCTATGCTGTATATGAATTATCCTTCCATCTGTTGATGGATGTCTGGGCTGATTCTATTTCCTAGATATTATGAATAGAACAGTTATCAACATGGATGAACAAAATTCTTTATAATAACATAAAAAGAGTCTTTTGGGATATGCCCTAAAGTGGTAACCTGGTCATGTGAGCCAAACACTGCATGTTCTTACATGCTGATCTTAGTTATCTAGTCTTGTATGTGTGCATTTGTGTGGACGTGACTGTATGGAGATGGTAGGGAATTAGAGAGAGGACCATGAAAGGAGGGAGGAAGAGTTTAGAGAAGAGAAGTAGAAAGGATAACAGCAGCAGGTGTGGTGTGAAAGTGAAGGGGGAATGTTGGGGAGAGAGGGTTTAAGTGGGAGGAATAGGCAAGGAGATTTCAGGAAGGAGGTGGGGAGAGGTTCAACTAAAATCAAGTATGTATAAAAACATCTTAAGGAAACCTGCTCCCTTTGTGTTAGAATAAAAGAAAAAGATCTCACGCCAACTTTTGGTGACACAAGGTTATAACGCTAGCATTTCAGAAGCTGGAGGCTGAAGCATCAAACATTAAAGCTCTATTCTAGGTAAGCAGGACTAAAAGTGAGACATTTATTAAAAACAGAGAGAGAGAGAAAGAGAGAGAGAGGGACAGAGAGAGAGAGAGAGAGAGAGAGAGAGAGAGAGAGAGAGAGAGAGAGAGAGAGGAAGAGAGGTAGGGTGGGGAGAAGGGAAAGTGAGAAGGGGAGAAAGGATTGAAAGTCATTCAGGGTCCTGATGCTTTGTATGAAATTTATTTTTTCTCTATGGAAATTTCAAGATATCCTCCATCTTAATCTGAGGGATTGAACAACTATATGAAGTGATGCTGAATGATGGATGGAGATACACAGTGGGCTTCATTTTTTTTCTTTCTTTCTTTTTTTTTTTTCTCTGTATAGCCCTAGCTGTCCTGGTACTCACTCTGTAGACCAGGCTGGCCTCGAACTCAGAAATCCCCCTGCCTCTGCCTCCCAAGTGCTGGGATTAAAGGTGTACACCACCACTGCCCGGCTCACAGTGGGCTTCTTAAGTATAGACTATCATTGGCTGGTGAGAAATCATTAGTAAACCCAAGTCCTACAACCTGAGTTTGATTACTGGATCATGCAGGGTCAGAGGTGATAAATGACTTCTGCAAGTTGTTCTGTGACCTCTACACACATGCTGTAATGCTTAATTTTCATACTAAGATATTAAGAAAAAGTAATTGCTACTTCCTGTTATTTTTGTTGTAAGAGGTAGAATTAGGTTTGTTGAAAGATTACTTTCTTGCTTCTTCTAGGGTGTAGTTTTGCTCCTTATGTTGGTGTTTTTCATCTATTATCTCTTGTAGGGCTGGATTTGTGGAAAGATATTGTGTAAATTTGGTTTTGTCTTAGAATATCTTGTTTTCTCCATCTATAGTAATTGAGAATTTTGCTGGGTATAGTAGCCTGGGCTGGCATTTGTGTTCTCTTGGGGTCTGTATGACATTTTCCTAGGATCTTCTAGCTTTCATAGTCTCTGGTGAGAAGTCTGGTGTAATTCTGATAGGCCTGCCTTTATAGGTTACTTGACATTTTTCCCTTACAGCTTTTAAAATTCTTTCTTTGTTTAGTGTGTTTAGTGTTTTGATTATTATGTGACAGGAGGAATTTCTTTTCTGGTCCAGTCTATTTGGAGTTCTGTAGGCTTCTTGTATGTTCATGGGCATCTCTTTCTTTAGGTTAGGGAAGTTTTCTTCTATAATTTTGTTGAAGATATTTACTGGCCCATTACATTGGGAATCTTTACTCTCTTCGAAACCTATTATCCTTAGGTTTGGTCTTCTCATTGTGACCTGGATTTCCTGGATGTTTTGGGTTAGGAGCTTTTGGCTTTTTGAATTTTCTTTGAGTGCTGTGTCAATGTTTTCTATGGTGTCTTCTGCCCCTGAGATTCTCTCTTCTGTCTCTTGTATTCTGTTGGTGATGCTTGCATCTATGATTCCTGATCTCTTTCCTAGGTTTTCTAACTCCAGGGTTGTCTCCCTTTGTGATTTCTTTGTTGTTTATATTTCCATTTTTAGATTCTGGATGGTTTTGTTCATTTCCTTCACCTGTTTGATTGTATTTTCCTGTAGTTCTTTAAGGGATTTTTGTGTTTCCTCTTTAAGGGTTTCTAGCTGTTTACCTGTTCTCTCCTGTATTTCTTTGAGGGAGTTATTTATGTCTTTCTTTAAGTCCTGTATCATCATCATCATGAGAAGTGATTTTAGATCTGAATCTTGTTTTTCTGATGTGATGGTGTGTTCAAGACTCACTATGGTGGGAGAGTTGGGTTCTGCTGATGCCAAGTAACCTTGGTTTCTGTTGCTTATGCTCTTATTCTTGCCTCCCACCATCTGGTTATCTCTACTGCTACCTGCCCCTTGTTATATCTGACTGAAGCCTGTCCTTCCTGTGATCCTGTTTGTGTCAGAACTCCTCAGAGTCAAGCTGTCTCTGTGATCCTGTGATTCTGAGATCCTGTGATTCTGGGCCTGTTAAAGCTCCTGGGAGTGGAGCTTCCTCTGGGTGTTGTGGGACTGGCTGCAAAATTTGTGCCTAAGGTCTGCTCAGAGCACTTCCCCAGACAGACTGGAAGCAACCAGTGCCACTGGACTGGCAAAGTTCCTGTGTGCCTGGGTCCCGCTGGTCCCAGTTACTCCTAGTGTTGGGACAGATGTTGTGTCCTCCTCACCTCTGATCCTGGGCGTGTTAGAGTGCCTGGGAGTGGAGCTTCCTTTGGGTGTTGTGGGACTGGCTGCAAAATTTGGGCCCAAGATTTGCCTAGGGCACCAGCCCAGACAGACTGGAAGGAACCCGTGCTACACATCTCTCTATTTTAATGTTAGTTTTTTTTAAAAAGATTTACTTATTTTATTTATATGAGTACACTGTAGCTGTCTTCAGATGCACAGAAGAGGGCGTCAGATCCCATTACAGATGGTTTTGAGCCATCTGGTTTCTGGGAATTGAACTTAGGACTTCTGGAGGAGTAGTCAGTGCTCTTAACTGCTGAGCTAGAGCTATCTCTTGAGCCCCCACTCTCTCATGTATATATGCATGTATACATGTGCACACAGGTGTGTGTGTGTGT